>JBBIGA010124031.1:0-24968 GCA_037576975.1 Alestes dentex | reverse complement strand
CCCCTCGTCCTCGTGCTGGTTTTTTATATTTGGGCACGGTGGTTAGTAAGGCAGGACGAGTGGGCGTGGTGGACGAGGCCCGGACGTCAGCTTTTTTCATAGCACTATATAGTTTTCCATGCATTTTAGTGCTAAATTATTAAGAAATTTACAATTTACTAATTTTGTAACATAAATAGTAATGTAATTTCAGCCACATTTCCATATAAAATATAACTATAAATGTTTCGGTACTGTCCAGAGAGCACAAAGAAAGCAGGGCTTGGCATAGTGAAATGCCGCTGTACTCAGAGGCGGGAGGTTTGAAAGTAGCCAATTCGAGAACGTTATTTATTTCTCCTTGCTGCTGATTGGCTGTGACGCAGCTGCAGTCCAGAATTTCCTCTATGGACCATCTCGAGTGTTCTCGTGTTTTTCGTTTTGTTCTTCTTTGTTCTTCTATATTTTTATTACCGTAAATTAAATGAATTTATTTCTGTATTTACCTGCTTATACCAAAGAAAACGACAGCGCCTACCAAAGAAAACGCCTGTGCATGAATTACAGTACAGTCTATACAGGGGTAACATTGAGTCCTCGGATTACAACAGTTTCGACATTCAATGTTTACGACGTTCACTCCCATAACTAGTTTGGTTGCACACAGTGGAGGAATACCCAGTATATGCAGAATACCCAGTAATGCAGCATATGAGTGAGGGAGTTGGCATCCCCAGTACGCTTACCTATGCCGTTCTGGACTGCAAGTGTTTTTCTTTTTTTTTTTTACAAATAACTCAAGGACTCCCTGTGTATGTATATATATTTGTGTACATTTTTATTTTTATTATATTTTTTTTTTAATTATTGTTGTTTGGCTTTTCTTTGTGGTTTTTAATCAGTCTCAGGTAAGGATGCGTCGTGCTCGTGCAGTAATTCCACTACAGCTTGTTTGATTATGAAGTTTTTTCCGTATTCTTCAAGACATGAATTCGGATGGTGTACTTGCCTCAGTGGGAAGCAGGACAACGAATAGAACGATGCTGCTAGGCATCAGCTTTTTTGGAAGTGGCATGCAAGACATTTCTTTAGGATTTTCATCAAGAAAAGAACAAAAGCTGCCTCAGTTGTACAGACTGGGTCAGCTTGACACAGCGACACATAGCACACAGAAATGGTTTTTAATTTGATTCTGCAGCAGAAACGAGCTTGCGTAACTTGCTTTTTGTTGTAGCACATTGAAGAGGTTCACCGAGTTCTCTCTCGAGCCAAAGATTCTTCATAATGATGATCGTACTGTTAATGTGTTTCTTTGCTATTACTCAGATAATTAGGACGCGCTAAAAGCTACAGCCGCTTTCTCATTTCCAATTTCTTTCCCTTCCCCTACTAGAAGTTTATTTTGAAACTACGTTCACAAGTATCTTCACAACAAAGTCGTGAAGTGCTGAAGTTTTTCCACATTATATTTTTTCACATCATTAGTTATGTTGAGTCATAATGTAATTAAGAAACCTACACTTAGAAGGACCCTGGACACAAATATTGGGACACCTGACCATTACACCAAAAAGCACTTTAGTGACATTACATTCAAATACAGAGACTTTCATATGGAGCTGGTCCCCCTTTTCAGCTATAACAGCTTCCACTCTTCTTGGAAGGTTTTCCACAAGATTTTGGAGTTTCTGTGGGAATTTGTGTCCATTCATTCTGTAGAGCATTTATGAGGTCAGGCACTGATGTTGGACGAGAAGGCCTGGATCACAATCTCCGTTCCAGTTCATCCCAAAGGTGCTGGATGGGGTCGAGGTCAGGACTCTGTGGGAGCCAGTCAAGTTCTTCCATATCGAACTCATCCAAACATTTCTTTATGGAACTTGCTTTGTGAATCAAGTGTGATCAGTATTGTATAGAACAATAGTGACATGCACATTTTACACGTCCACAAATTACAAAAGCAATAACCAGAAAAAAAATTATGTGGTCTCTTATTTTTTTCCATGGCTGTAGTGCTGAAGTTTGATAGTAGACCAAAGCCCTGTTTGCATTTGGTTTTAAAATTCATCTTGGGCAATCAGCTCACGAGTGGATAGTCAAGACACATCATTGTTTACTCCATGTGTCCAACTGACCACTTGTGTTCAGATTTTGTTACTGTCTACATCCCTTGCACAAGATTTTTAATCTCACAGTTACACCTGACTGTAACACTGTACATCTGCAGTTTACTTTAAAACCTTAAACCATTATTTTAAACCATTGTACAGCAGAATCCAACACTGCTTCTGCAGTGCAAAACGATGGACACTCACACACTTTATTAAACTCATCGTAAAATGGGAGAGTTACCAAGTCCTTTACAGACTTGATGTTGTTGGCTTTGGCTTTACATGTGTCCATGTATGAATCTATTTTAAAAACAAAATACTTAAAAATCTCATTGAAAGGGTCCCGTCACGAGTAATTTTCATCAGCGAACTAACTCTCAGCATACCATCACTGCCCAAAACTATGTATTTCCATTTTTTGTTCTATTTTTGTTTTTTAATTTGAACATGGCAGATGACCTTCATATTGCGTGATGAATGGGATATTAGGAACAGTCCAAAGAGACTTATAATGAAACATTTTTCCACTAACTTATATTCCAGGTAAAGCAGGTTTTTGGCTTCTCCTGTAGTTATGATTTGTTTAACCCTTTTTTGGCTGCTACGCTACATAGTTCAGTGTATATTATTGTGCAGTTTCGATGTCACAGCCAAAAAATGTGGAAAATAGAACAAATAAGAAAAACAATAAATAAGCCCAAACTTTTGACTGATAATGTACATGTGTTCAGGGATGTGTGTGTGTATGTGTGCCAGGCCACCGGCATCACGCCTCATTGCATGCTCATTATAGACTTTGCATGTCACTTTCTTTTGTTTGCGGGTTTGCACGCACACCCGGAGTGTCCCCTCTCTTCTGAATGATCTGAATAGATACCAAACAATTCAATTCAAGCCAGACCCAGGGGACAAAAGGTACTGCGCCTCACATGATGCGAGGGCCTCAGAGCAGAATCCACACTGTGTCACAGGAAAAAAGAGAGAAAGAGTCAGGTTAGCATAACAGTGCAAGCCTATGGCTGCTTGTGTGTCACGGATATTGGTGGCTCTCTCGTGACAGCACACTCAGAATGTGCCCAGCAGGACATGGAGAGGGTCTCGCACTGATAAACACAGAACATCCACAAAACCACCATTGTTCCAATGTCTGAACAAACTGTGTCAACTCGCCCTGCTGCTTACTCTTGTCTGCAGGAGGGAGAAGGACATGCTGTCTTGCAGGGTTAGAAAGAGCCCTGGAAATCCCTGCATTAGTAAGAATACTGTAACTGTACTGTTAATTCACTCAAGTAAAATGCTAGTAAAATCAATAAAAGTGTTTGGAAAAAAATCCTTATAGAGTTAATATGTTTACTGAAAAACTCCAACAAGAAACTATATGCCTACTTGCATCCTACTGGGGTGCCACAATAGTCCCGAAAGTAAGATTTTTCATTTTAAAGACTTGCCTTTAAATGATGTACAGTGCAAAGAGTCAGGTAGTCAGACAGTTTTGTTTTGGTTGTTCAATATTCTTCCAGTGCAAATATACATTACACATGTACACATACAATGACGTTTGACTTTGTACTACTAATAATGCAAAAACAAGTTTGAAGGTTTGTAAAATATTCAGACATGCCGTGCAAGATTTCCCTCAGACTAATGAAATGAAAGGTAAGAGAAAAGCCAGCAGTCTTTGTATAGACCACATGCAAAACTACTCTGCTGGCAGAAATCAGATAGTCAGAACTGCTGAACTACTCCACACTAGGATTGCAGGGGATGCTGGAGTCTATCTCAACAATCTCAAGGCAAAAGAAATACAATGAACAGGTCACCAGTCCATCACACAGGCAAACACACCTACACCTAGGAGCAATTTAGCATAGTCCATAAGACATGCGTGTCTTTGGCAATAATTCAGCGCAGTGAAGTATGGAGGTGGGAGCATCATGACTTGGGGCTACTTCTCTGTAAATGATACTAGAAAACATGAGGGAAACATAAATGGATCAGCATACTGGGAGATGTTAAAGGAGAATTTCATCTCATCAGCCAAGAAAGGAGAGAAGATGAACGTTTTTAACAAGACAGCAACATGCAGACAAAATAACTAAAGGCTGAGTTCTTATAAAAGCTAATGGTGCTTGCATGGCCTAACCAATCTACGGACTTGAATGGACTTGAAAATGTATGGATATTCAGACAGTACAACTCTAGCAGAGAAACCCTCATAACTCTCATAATGAGCGAAGTCAGTTTGCCATGAGGAATGGGCATATGTTGATCCACAATGCTGTGAAAAGACAAATAAGTCTTACTGTTGACATTGCGAAGCTGTAATTGCTTACAACGGCTTTGCATTAAAAAATTAATGTTAGTACTTTATGGTGCCTGTTCTTAATTTGTGGTGTCAAAAGATGTTATGTGTAAATTTAAAGCGAACATATGCACGGTAAGTACATTACACAACGAAAACATATTTGTTTTCCCAGGAGCTTTGGGGTGGATGTTTGAGGGTGGGCTGTTAATGCTGCTAGAAGGGGGGAGTAAAGTGTTGTAACCAAGCAAACAAAACAAAGATATTCAAAGACAGAGGAGAGGGAAAGAGGGAATGAATGTCATAGGACTGTTTCAATTGCCCATCTGCCCACTGTCGTTTCATTAGCACGCCATGATTTATGAATCTCAGCTTCTGCCACAGTGAAAACTACTACATTATGTTTTCAGAGGAGAAGAATGTTCCAAAAATACTAACAGTCCTTTTGTGTCTAGCTGGAGAGGCCTCACTCAGGAGGCCTATATTACGAGTGGTTTACATCACAGCCCCTCTGATGATCCCTGGCTAACACAAGGTAAGCATATGTTTGGATTGGTGTCTGCTGTTGGGTTCTCTGTTAAAATTAGAGTTAAGCCCACAAGATGCCTTAGGTTTATCCTACAATTACTGTTTTGAACATTGAGAAAGCCTTGTTCAGTCAGTGCATCCCAGAGGAGGATGAGTTTTTTTTTTTTCTAAAGGGGCCTTTATTCAGAATTATATAGTTTTAGTGGCAATACAGACATGTATTACACACATACAGCTGAAGTGAGCTTACTTTTTTAACTGACAGTGATACAGGACTACTGCGAGACAGCAATTCTGTAAAATCCATAAATTGGGACAAAATGATTGACAAATCTCACTCACTCACTCGCTCACTTCTGTAACTGCTTAATCCTCACTAGGGTCGCAGATACCCGGAGCCTATCCCCAGGCTAACAGTTATAGCGAGATAGAGACCCACCATGGTCACACCTTTGGTCAATTTAGACTCCTCTATTCACCTGACATGCATGTCTTTGGACTGTGAAAGTCCAGGAAAGCCACCCCACCACGAGGAGAACTTGGCCAGCACCCAGTCTCAAATCACCAACCTTGGATGTGTGAGGCAACAGCGCTTGATTGATCAATTAATATATATATATATTTATTATTCATCTTTTTTTGTTCAAAATAATAGGTATTTTACAGCAACATAATCTGTATATCTAGGAGAGCTTTCATTTGTGT
The DNA here is from genome assembly GCA_037576975.1 of Alestes dentex. Taxonomy (NCBI): domain Eukaryota; kingdom Metazoa; phylum Chordata; class Actinopteri; order Characiformes; family Alestidae; genus Alestes; species Alestes dentex. Next base: position 19,343 of record JBBIGA010124031.1, on the reverse strand, counting down.
TAGAGTGGGACTACAAAGCTGCAAGGCCTTTTCACTTCACACCCAGTCTGAGGTTTATGCTTTGAAAACGTAAACAGTTACACTAATACATTCATTCTTCAGAGCTGATGGTTGCTCTTGAATTATTGCAATGATCGGAGCTTCTAGTTGAAACACACACACACATACTGTAAACCTTAAACTCCTGTGAGACTGTGAATCTCTTTGTGCTGCTCTGTTTGAATGTTCCTAATTAAATGAGCTGTTACTCTGTGCCTGCAACTCTTAGCCGCGCTGGCTTTGTCAGCTTACTGCCACGCAATGCATCTATTCCTTCTTCCTCTGTGTCTTTTTATATTCAAAGTTAAATAAAAAAGTGCATCAGACCCGATGTGAAGGTTAAATCCATAAAAAACTGACTTGGTGTAAAACAAGTTCACAATGAATAAATATTTAATTACAATTAGGTACATAAGATAATGCTTCTGATGCCATGGTTCCCTGTGTGGTTACACACCAGTAAAACACTGACTGCTGCTTGTGTAAATTAAGAGAAACTACAAGTAATGGAACGACAGATTGGAGTGAAAAATACCCATGCATTCAAAATCGGTGATCAGTAGTTCAATATCAGTGAATCAGTGTGTGGGGTGCCAGCCCTACTCTTGCCTAAAGAAACCCTTGGCTTCATTTTCAGACTTTTTATTCAGTTATTACTATGAATCATTTCGTACCTACTTTGAAACACTACATGCCCAAGAGCATCCAAGCACTTGCAATGATGTAATTAGTGTTCTGTTGTACACATGTAGGTTGAGTGTCAGTTGAGTGTCCAACCATGTCTTTATGGAGCTCGCTTTGTGCACTGGGACACAGTCATGCTGGAATAGAAAAGGTTCTTCCCCAAACGGTCTCCACAAAGTTGGAAGCATGGTGTTGTCCAAAATGTCTTGGTATGCTAAAGCATTAATATTGCCCTTCACTGGAAGTAAGGGGGTCACCAGAATTCAGTAATTGAGAGGTTTGTACAAATACAAATACAACAGTGGAGGACTCCAGATTCACAGGTGTGGAATCTACGTTTTGAGCTTTTTCCTGCAAAGCGGAATCAGAATCAGAAAACTTTACTGATCAATAGAAAAGCATTGCCAATAGGATACAACAACCTGGGGCAGATGAACAATATAAAGTCCCCATGCCCAATGCCAAGCATCGACTGGAAGGGTTTAAAGACCCTCGGGACTGAGCTATGAAGCAATGGAACTACATTCTCTGGTGTGATGAGTTGGAGTGGTGTTAGTAATCTGAACTAATCATCCAACATCTAGCTTTACAAAGAGGAAGAGTAGAGGTTGTTGCTGAAGCAAGGGGGGGTTGACTTTTCATTAGTTCCCTTAATTTTTAAAATAAATGTTAGATAAGTCAGTGTCTATGAATGTTTAGACATTCATCCCAATGTTTAGAGTGATGAACCAAAGTGTGGGCCTTCGTGCAGACTCGGTTAAGATCTGTACTGTTATAAATTACTTTATGCAGCCGAGCACACCAGCACACACTGCTGGACATGAACATGCAGTGTGATGGTCATGCAGGAATCTGGTTTTAGAGTTGCAGATTCTGCTCCTGGCAGTTATTCTCCCACAGCAGTCCTCTAGTCTGTTTCTTCCCCTTCCCAGTAATCTCATCAGAACATCAGCAGGCTGCTATACCAGTAACCCACAGAGGCACTGTAAAATTAAGCTATGCCATGTGTGCTGTGTGCATTACCCCCCCCCCTCTCTCTCTCTATCTCCCTATCTCTGTTTCCAACCATACACTAAGACCTGTGGAGTGTTTTCTATTTCTTCACTGGGCTAGGTGGGATGCCTTCCCGCTTGCACTCTGGTTTCATTCATAGTCCACATCAGACTGAACATGCTGACCAAACAGCCTTTTTTTTATCACTATTAAACTTTTCATGCCATTTTACTTTCTTTTAATGTTTTGCTTACTACAGTCTTCAATTTAAAAGCTTATGTCTGGGTCAAAATTAAAAAGAAACTGACCAAAAAAAAGTGTCGCTGTCCTATATCCAAATGCATGAAGAACAAATAAAAATACATTCACAGTTATACATACTCACTGTGTTAGCTGGTTGCTGTCAACAGACTCTCTTGTGTTCTATTTTCTTTGTAATGTTAAATGGAGAAAACAGGTTAACAAACTCAGCAGATAACATAGCAAACAGACTTCTAAATATTTAGGTTCCGGTCTTTATCATTACTTTAATGCTGAAGCTTGAGAAATCGAAGGTTGAGCTGCTGCAATGTGAGTATGTCCACTGTCCACTCAGTGGTCATCTAGGCAAAGTGAAAAGGAGCGAATTTGCTTTTGCTGGGGCTGTACGAGGCCCCAATCAAAGATTTCATCTGATTTAATTTTAATGCAAACACAATGAAACATCTTCTGCTTGAGAATTCAACCTTATTGGTTTTGCCTCAGCAAATTCTATGACTTTCTATGTTTAATCTATGTGTCAAGTGTCCATTTGTCATACGTGAACACACCACAGCAGCCAGGAACACAGAACCCATGGAGTAGTGTGTGGGGACGGTACCTTGCTCAAGGAAACCTCAGTGGTGCAACTAACAATCCTGGGATTCAAACCCACAACCTTCTGATCATATGGGCGACTCCCTAACCACCAGGCCAAAAGTTTTGTCTGTTGACTCACTAACTGTCCAATGCTTCCTTCCTATCCTTTTTTTCAGGTTTTTCTTCCCTTTTTTTCTGTGCCAGTACACAATTGTTTAAGTGTTGCTTTCCAGAGTATCTGTTTCATGTCCAAAAACAAATGAAAAATGTGTTTCTTAAGTTTATTCATTGCTTCAGCCATTGACTTGGGGCCAGCAGGCTCGCCCAACCTTCAGAGTCCTATGCAGTTGTGTTGTTTGTGTTGTGGTAAAGACTGCCCCCGCTATGACAATTACCACTGTGACTGTGCTCATTTTATTTTTATTAATCAATACGCCCCTTTTTTTCTGGTAGCAGGGTTTTTCATCTTCAGCTGCCCATCCTCTCTTATCATCTCTTTCTTTTCCTCTCAGAAAATGTTATACATTTCAAAATTTGCATGCTTTTTCAAGTCCACTTTTGATTTCTTTGTCAGAACAATTTGAAATTTCCTGCTTCATTTCCTCCTCTCCCTGCTTGCCACTACAGCTCAGTTTTACTTCTCATCCAGTTATTTATTTTCAGTAGCCTGTATTAACTTCCTGAAAATGGTCAGCATGTCTGAACCATCCAGTGTTTAAAAAGTTTCTTATTTTCTCCAGGATAAAGCAATAGATGCAGTTAAAAAAAAATCAATTTGTTATTCAAACTTGCTTCATACTTAAATAATTTAAATGAAATCATTTTTGTCAAAGATTTCCGCATATCTCAATCGCTGAAATCTAAACAGTCATTTAGAGTGGTTTGACGCGGAATGATGAATTGTGTAGAAACTCCGTAAAAATGTTGTATAATGTTTAGCATTACATGCAGGTTCACTGGTGTTGCATAGTGAAAAAAAATTGTTACGTCTGAATACGAGTCTCTGTGATGCTTCACATTAAAACTACTCTGCATGACTTAACATCCCAGTAAATCTTTGAAAATGATCTTTGTATGATCTTTGAAAATACACTGAAATTCTTCTTTAATGATGGCAGTGGGATGAGAGAGCTTAGCATCCACAGGCTTTTCCCACATTTCTGTGCGGAGAGATTCTTTTTGGTGGCACTCGCAGGGGAGGTCTTGTGCACAGAATTGTTATGCAATTTTCTCGAACCGTGCATGTTCAATCCAGGCCTGAACTTTTAGTAGGAAGCCGCTTGCTGAACAGTCTCGGTTTAAAATATGGTACAAAGAAACAATGTAGTGGGTGCAGATTCATTCCACTGGCCTCAGCCATTCATTTCTTGGAAGCCTCCCCAGCTTGTTTGAGCGCTAAACTTTTACATCTGGTCCACACTTGCAACGAGCTGCAGAAACTGGCCGCCCTCTGCTGCAACACCGACCAATCTTACTGTAAGAAGAAGAAAGTGTTTTAGGAGCATCACTGATCTACACTTAGAAATAAAGATGCTCAACAGGGTTCTTTGGATTGCCACAATAGAAGAATCTGCCTAACTAACCTTACAGTGTTTGATGAAGGTTTTTTAAAGTCTAAAGAACTTTTTGGATAATATAAACCCTCCAAGGTTTTTTCTTTCTAAGGCCAATATGTAAATGCACAGTCTCCATGAATATGCTATGTTTAGCTCTGCATGAGACACCAAGCTCTCCAGAGCAATTCTGACTCTCTGTTATGATGTACAGATACATTTTCACTACATGGACAAAAGTATTGGGACGTGAGACCATTACACCAACAGAGCCTTTAAAGACAGTGCATTCAAATACAGAGACTTTAATGTGGACTTGGGCCCCTTCCACTCTTCTTGGAAGGCTTTCCACAAGATTTTGGAGTTTCTGTGGGAATTATTCTGTTGAGCGTTTATGAGGTTCAGGCACTGATGTTGGATGAGAAGGCCTGGCTCGTAATCTCCGTTCCAGTTCATCCCAAAGGTGCTGGATGGGGTTGAGGTCAGGACTCTGTGTGGGCCAGACAAGTTCTTCCACACCAAACTCATCCAGCCACATCTTTATGGAGCTTGTTTTGTGCCCTGGGGCACAGTCATGCTGAAATAGAAAAGGATCTGACTGCAGTCTCTAAGAGGTGTGTCCTAATACTTTTTGTCCATATATTATATGCAACACGCGTTCTACTGTATAACGTATGACATACACTTTACAACCAAATTTATGTGGACACTTGACCATCATACCCATATGGGCTTGTTCGATGTCTGTTTTGAAAACCATAAGCATAAATATGGAGTTAACCCCCTTTTTCAGCTTTCTATAAAATTTGAGAGTGTCAGGCACTGATGTCGGATGACAAGATCTGGCTCTCAGTGAATGTTCCTCACAATCAAATCATCCCAAAGGTGCTCACTTGGGTTGAGGTTAGGGCCACATGCAGGCCAGTGTAATTCCTCTTCAACAAACTCACTTTGTGCACAGGGGTATAGTAATGCTGAAGCCGGAAAAGGCCTTCCCCAAAAGTGTTGCTGCAAAGCTGGAAGCATATAATTGTCTAAAAGGGGCTGGTATGCTGCATCGTTAATGTTACTCTTTACTGGAACTAAGGGGCCTATCGCAAACTTTATAGCTGACAGTATGTTTTTTGATAGACAGTGTTCGTCTGGCATCCACCAAAGCCAGATTCAGTCAGTTAGACTGCCAGAGTGGTCCAGAGTTCAATATGTTTTACATCAGTCCAGCCAAAATGTGCTCTTGCACATAGTGATTAATGTTGTGAGTGATGCAACAGTGAATGGGTGATTCAGCCCTCAGCAGCCTCGCGTCAATTTAAAAAACATGAAAACATAAAATAATACAAATTGAACCATAAAAGTGTATGTGAAACTAACAATTCATTTACTTTATAGTCTTTGATGTGTGTTTTAGCTGAAAATAACTAGTTAAATAATTAACTAAGTAAAATTGAACAGTGATACTGAAGTCAAGTCAGTTACAGGACACTAACATAAATGAATGGAGCTACATAATTAACATTATAAAGGAGGAGACGAAAGAAAAGAGAGTAACAAGGTGGCGGAATGGGTCAAATTTCTGCTAAATTTTTATCTTGATGGCCCTGAGTGCGGAGCACATGGATTCTATATGAATGTAGTTTAGGCTCCAACGTTTCAGGAGATATACGAGTTCCAGGAAAGCATCTGATTTACAGTCAGTGTCCTGAGACAGTAAATTCTCTGATCTGATGAAAGAAATCTCTAAATCTTTTAACACTAGACTTCTCGGGGCATATTTTCAGACCTCTGTATCATAGCAGATATGAAACAGCACCTAAAATAATCCTCTCAACTGGACTTTCCACTTTTGCAAAATGAATTTGTATCGTCATGCATGCACCCAACATAAAAGTTCATAACTGCCTTCATCTCAGCACCACACTGACGGCAGGTCTATCACGTAGTCTGTGTCTGGATCGCCATTAACGGCTTCCTTCCTAGCAGGTCATGTTCCCTTCTCACGGAACTCAGTAACACAAGTGACAAACCATAAGATATTTTATCTACCTCACTTAATCTACCCTCTACAATCAACCATTATCAATGCCTTTAAAAAGTAAGGAATTTAATATGATCTTATCTTTGAAACAAAGCCAGTTCTTAAGATTAGTGCAAGTTAATATGAGACTGCTGGCATTTTCAAGTTGTGTAAAAATGAATGACAGTACGAAAGTTGAAATATGAAACTTCACGTCATGTAGGTTAGTTCAAGACTCAGTAGCCTCATTTCTGTTTATTAAACTAAGAATCAAAACCCATAAAGAGTCCAAGTTCATAAACTAGTTTTTCATTTCTAGAGTTATGAGGCTAAAATGTATTGTAAAGTAAAATCTTTTTACTTGAGGAATCTCCTGCCCAAACCCATGTGAGAGTTCCAGTACGCTGTCTGTCAAAATGCTATGGTATCTGCCCTGGCCAAGTTCTCAATACATCAGACAGGGCTTGGGACCAGAGTCCATGGTTTAGTTGACAAATGTTAATTGCATAATGTTTTATGAAGGTTTTCTGGGTTGATTTAAGTAACAACACTGATTTCGAGTCAGTTCTCGGCTGGTGAGCCCTGCCTATCCAACCTCTTATCCTGCACACAAGAACAGGGAATCATTTTTAGACCCAATGTTTAAAATGCCAGATACTGAATTACAGACACGTTGCTAACTGTTACATACATGGATCAGTCAGAATGTTAAACCACTGACAGCTGAAGTGAATAACTCTGATTAGAATGAGTTTGAATTGCATCTATCAAGGGATGAAATCAGGCAGCAAGCGAACGGACACTTAGGTAGCAAGTCAACATCCAGTTGGAAGTGGGAAAAATTGGCAAGAATAAAGATCGGAGTGACTTTGACAAAGGGTCAGATTGTGATGGCTAGATGACTGGATCAGAGCATCTCCAAAACATCAGGTCTTGTAGGATGTTCTTGCTATGTAGTGTTAAGTCTCTACCAAAATAAGTCCAGGGAAGGACACCTGTGAGCTGGTGAGAGGGTCATGGGCACCCAAAAGTCACTGATGCACATGCTAGCACACCTGGTCTGATCCCACAGAAGAGCTACTGTAGCAGAAATGGCTGAAAATGTTAATGCTGGCTATGATAGAAATGTGTTAAAACACACAGTGCAGCACAGCTGGCTGTGTATGGGGCTGCGCAGCTGCAGACTGGTGCCCATGCTGACTGCTGTCCATAGATAAAAACACCAATGGGCTTATGAGCATCAGAACTAGACCATGGATTCATAGAAAAATTACATTTTCTGGTGCATCATGTGGACAGCTGGGTGTGTATGCATCGCTTACCTGGGGAAATGATGGCACCAGGTAAGACGGCACCTTACAAATGCTCTTAAGAATGAATGGGCACAAATGTCCACAGAAACACTCCAAAATCATTTCCACAAAAAGCCATCCAAGAAGACTGGAAGCTGTTATGGCTGCAAAGGGGGGGGCAACTCCATATTAAAGCCCCTAGATGGTATCATGGTCAGGCGTCCCAGTACTTTTGTCCATTTAGTGTACAATGTGCTTTATAGGTTCAGACTATAGAAATTCATGTGCATTGTCCTTACCTTAGTGTTGTTACCACTGGAGCCCCATAGGGGTCCAAGCTGAATTATCTTAGAGGTTTTCTTACACTGAACACATGGTTCACAATTCTTAGGCTTCACGCAAAATATCACAGAAAGTATATAAGTCTTAAAATAACAGTTCACAGCTGCCACAATTAGTACCACTAGCTTGATGCTACACGAGTTTCTGTTGGTGCAATGGTCAGGCAGTTCAATACTTTTGTCCGTGTTTTGTGTATTTTGGTGGTACAAGGGGGACCTACACAATATTAGGCAGATGGTTTTAATGTTATGAATGATTGGTGTGGTTTTCACTATTAGCAGCAGGAAGCCTAAGATGGACTGCTGGGCCTCCTTGCTGCGATAATTTAAAGAGCTCCAGAACCACTATACCCGCAAAAGTACATTCTGTTCCAAATAAGCTACTGCATATAGGCATGTGCTACGCATAAAGCCTGTCCTTGGATAATCAGATTCTATGCAGTTACATAACAGATCTCGGTGGCCTAGAAATTATACCTATAGGTAACCAAAGACTTATGCTGTAACTGCTCACACAGTTTATTGTGTAAGATGCGGTAAGAAATATGATCTACACTAAATCCTTCTTTCTTTTCAGCTTTACTTCAAGCTCTCTTTGACAGGGCAAAGCTTTCAGGTTTCAAATGCAAACTAGAACTAGCAGCAGAGAATGTACTGAAAGACCTTTAGGAGAGTGTGCTGTGAAGCCATCTGCAATCTAACCTGGTCTGAGTTTGCTTTCGGAAAAAAACACAAATGAGAGAGAGAGACAGTCAGACTGACAGAGAGAGAAAGAAAGACAGAGAAAGAGAACCACAGTGAGAGACAGAGAGAGAGACAGAGAGAGAGAGAAAGAGAGGGGGGGCACAGAGACACAGAGAGAGAAAGAAAGAGAGAGAAAGAGAACCACAGAGAGAGAGAAAGAGGGAGAGAGAGAAAGAGAGAGGGAGAGAGAAAGTGGGAGAGAGAGAGAAAGAGAGAGAGTATGTAAAGAGAAATGTATATTGTATTTAACTCACTCACTATAAAACGAACCCCGAACCTGACCTGAGTCCAATGACGTACATGAAAATCAACCTGAACCTTTCCCCAGAATCTGATATTTTGTCAGCTATGTATGTATGTATGTATTTATTTATTAATTTATTTCAACTCTAATGTGGAATTAGTTCTAAAGTAGATAATATGATAGCTATGAAGCTATCGGAAAAATAAGAATTTTGACACTTAAAGTGTAAAAATATGTCCCATTTTAAGTCCTTAAACATACGTTTCTGCTTTAATCCAGGTAGAAATTCTACCTCTCAAGTTTGCCTTCTGCTTGATTTAAATTAAAATAATGACTCATATTTTTATCTGTACTGTCAGCGAGGGCCAGGATTTGTGTACTTTGTCCACATTTAAAGAGAGAATGTCCCTCCATTGCAGTAGCATTGTCTTTTCTGCTTCTGGTTCGTTTTTGGAGCAACACCTCCTCCTGAGTTTACTTCCTTTCGGCCTGCGGGGGGCAAATGTGTCTTTTGTGGTGGAGAGGAGCACAAGGATAGGTCACCAGCATTCCCCACATATCCCTTTCTGGTATTTGGCAGCGCCAGCAAAGGATTTCCCCCAACGGTCCGGAGGAAAAAAACAGGATTTATCACCCTACAAAATACAGCATTGTTGTCATGATCATGCTCCACAGATTAAAGCTGAAGGAAGTGGGTAAAGCGGGAGTTACAATCAGTGTCTGGTCATTTGTCACTGTGTCTGGAAGCTGAGGGAACGAGATGATGTGCCCTGCAACAATCAAGGGACAAGAACAACTCTTATCAGGTCATGGGCGGACAAGAATCCGAGGTTAGGTTCTCAGAGCGGACACCTCTGGAGTTTTTATTTTCAAATTAGGTCCTGGGTGGAAGATGCCAAGAACCAGTAGGTGATCTAAGGGGGGATGAGGGAAGGATGCCATCCCCCTTGTTAAAATGTCCAAACTGCATCCCCCTTGTTAATCTGCTATTACATCATGTGGGTGTTGGTTGGTGGTGTGGGAACAGGGGGCGCTCCCATTGGACCATCCCTTCAGTTAAAAAATAAATCACCTACTGCCAGGAACAATTAGTCTCTGTTGGAGAAATTAGAACAATTTCTCTGTTGGAGAAATGAGACCTCCATTGGAGAAATTAGAGCAAATTTTCATACAAAAGAGCCCTAAACAGAGGGATGAATCATAGTTAATGGGATGAATCACAGTTGTGTGGCGAGAGGGGTGGCACGATTTGTACTACTCCTTGTACAAACGTCCCATTTAGCTTCTTTTCAGGCATATTGAGAAAGACATTTATTTGAAATGTCGGTTTGTTTAGACTGGTTCATGTCACCTGCACTCAAAGCACAGCTTTGATGCATCTCAGACTTTTCAAAAGAACCCATGGGAGGTCGGACGTGACATCATTACCATCTGTGTAACAAACAAGCTCAATTGTGAAAAAACAGACTTCAGGTCAACAAATGGTTTGCTCATAGAGGCCAGACCAGGATCCGATTCCTCTGTTTCGGATGATCTCAGGACTAGATCCTGTATCACAATTACTTCTCCCACATAAAACCCAAGACTTTCCCGGGATACTTTTTCTAATAACATTTGAGCTTTGCAACGTAGTGTCTGAACTGATGTTTCTGTGTTTCCGAGTAATTTATCGGCTTCTGTTCGTACATGGGCTCTCCTGTTAATAATCCAGGTATTGTATTGTATCAGTCTCAAGACTGACTCTGGCTTACATACACACTTATCCCCTTCCCATTTAATTACCATTAAATAACTGGGTAAAAGAGCACGTGTGAAAGGGTTTGCAGTCTGAAAAGTTTCATTGATACAGGTCCTGGACTAATCTAGGGGGCCCGACCACACACTTTCCGAGGCTTATGACACACTCTGACCTCTCATCATGAGAAAGACATGCTAGAGAACTTGCATATGACCAGTGAACACCAACGAACTCTAGAATCAAACAATGTTAATGAATAGTCAAAGTAACACATCTGAGCAGGGACAAACTACCAACTGTATTTCAACATGGTGGATTACGAAAAGAAAAATATAAAAGGAAAGAGAAGTCAGAGAAGTACCCGCTGCTTCTGCAGAATGTAGCACTAATGGTAGTCGAATGGTGTTTGTGTGTGTTGAGGGAGTCTGTGGAGGTTCATGCCTATTCAGTAATGTATCCGTTTTACATGTATGGGTAAAATAAAAGGTGGCTAGTCATGTCAGTGGTTGTATGTCAACAAAATCATCAAGGGGACATTAGATACGGTGTAAAAGAAAACTCTATAAGACCTTAGATATTCTAAATAGACTAATCTCCTTTAGTATAAGCATACACCTTGTACCACGATTCCATTCGCAATCATGCTCACATGGCCCCCTAGAGGCCACGGACCCTATTTGCAGCCCCCAAAACATACTGGGCTAAAATGGTCTTCCAAAAGCACACAAGAGCAAGCATCTGTAGATGCTGTGAGTAGAAGGTGTTCTTCCAATGCTGATCCTGTTCAGATACTTCTAATCAAAGTTCAGCCATAGTTGTAGAAGAAGCCAACAGCTCAGATGATTTAAAATCTACACTATATGGACAAAAGCAATGGGATGCCTGACCATTACACCAGCCGGGACTTTAATGACATTGTATTAAAATGCATAGACTTTAATATGGAGTTTGTCCCCCTTTGCCACTATTACAGCTTCCACTTTTCTTGGAAGGCTTTCCACAAGATTTTGGAGTTTCTGTGAGAATTTGTGCCCATTCATGCTGTAGAGCATTTATGAGGTCAGGCACTGATGTTGGATGAGAAGGCCTGGATTGCAATCTCCGTTCCAGTTCATCCCAAAGCTTTGTGTACTGGGACACAGTCATGCTGGAATAGAAAAGGTTCTTCCGCAAACTGTGTCCACAAACTTGGAAGCATGATGTTGTTCAAAATGTCTTGGTGTGCTGAAGCATTAAGGTTTCCCTTATGTGGAAGTAAGGGGACACCAAAATTCAATAATTAAGAGGTCCCAATACTTTTGTCCGTATAGTGTATTCAGTAAAATTGACTAGCTAAATAGATCAACTTAAACATACCAAAAGGTATTAACAATAAAAGATGCAGGTTCAGTATCTCTCCACCATCTCCTCAAGCCAGTGCTCCAACAGCAACGTCCCCAGGAGAGCGTATCTGACCTCAAGCTTATCAGCTAGAGGGGGTTTTTGTTGGAAAGTGTCCTAAACTGGGAAAAATCTCAGGAGAGGTCCAGACATTGTTTGATTAAAAAAACCCGCATTGTCCCTCCCCCTCACTTTCCCTCTTCCTTCCGCACAAACTAACAGTAAAAGCGCCTGTGCAGACGCCACCTGAAGAAACAGAGAATGCCTCAGGAAAAGGGAGCTGTTGATGCGGCAGGAGAACGGTAAAGAATTTGACAAAAACCTGGCAAATGTAATCTATCGCTTTCACACTCTTTAAAATAAAGCTGATTTTGTAAATGAGATGTGCAAGTGGGAAAACTTTCAAAAACCCAACACATTTTAAAGCTTCCTTTCCGCTGTGGCAGGCTAAACAGGGCGACTCCATCACATACACAATTTTTATTACTGTCATGTTGGTTTAATGTTCAGACATTGTCAGGTCTTTTCACACTGAGACAATGGCAAAAGAAGATGCAGTTTCAACTCTGTGAAGTTTTGATTGGATTTGATTAAAGACTGTTAATAAAAACAACTGCTAAAAATTCTGTATCAATAAGACACAGCTGACTTTCCAACTGGGAGGGCTCTGCTTGACCTTGGAGCTCCAGATGTTAAAAGAAGTAAACAACACTTGAACATTAGAAATTTGGATGTGAAGGAAAAGACAGAAGTAATGTTTAGTTGCACATTTGGGCTTTTACTTCCCACCATTTGTTAGGACTGCATCCATGACTGTGTAGTTCTGATTGGTCAACCTGATTTATCCTACAACTCAGGAAAAGGAGCTGGCTGCAGTTAACTTTTTTAAATGTTTCAAACTCAGGGTGAAAGACTGCACTGATATGTATGTTTGTTTAAAAAAAAAAAGTCACATATGCCTTTGAGAAACTTTTCTACTCACCCAGAGGAAGCGAGGCTAATAATGATCTCTTGGACTCTCAGTCAAGAACAGCTGTGGCCACGCCAATGAATGAACTAATGATAATGGAGCCTAAGCTCAGACAGATGTGGCATTCAGAAGCCAGGGACGCTTCCGGTTTAAGAGTGCAGGTGGTTTAATAATAATAATAATAATAATAATAATACATTTTAGTTATAAGCGCCTTTCACGACTCTCAAGGTCACTTTGCAGAAGTTATCCAGAAATAAAAGTTAAAGAATAGATACATTAAATTAAGAAGAGTCCTTTTTAAGAGTAAATTATATTACAAAGAAATGTTTTAAGTCCTTTATTTAAAAGCAGACAGTGGATTGTGTTCTCCTCAGATGTTCAGGGAGGGCGTTACACATTAGGGACCTTACGCACAGTTAGTTCAATAGCTCAATTAATAAACAATTCGAAGTTAAAAGCGTTAAAATGACAGAATTGTTATTATTGGCACGATTGTGTTTATTACTACTTGTTAAAAGAGGCTGATCTACACCAGCAGCCAAAAGTGTGAAAGTAAGCAGGATTTTAAGCATGAAGTAAATACTTTTTTCTACATATAAACATTCATTTGGTGATGTAGTTTTATTCGTATGTGTTGTTTGAGGAAAAGACTTTCTTTTTTGATAACAGTCCCTTATTGGGGCGGCTGGTGTTCTGGTGGTTAGGGAGTTGCCCCTGTGATCAGAAGGTTATGGGTTCAAATCCCAGAACTGCTCATGGCACCACTGAGGCACCTTTGAGCAAGGTACTGTCCCTACACACTTCTTCCCGGGCACCCCTCATTGGTGGCAGCCCCCTGCTTCACTTGGTGAATGGGTTAAATGCAGTGAAAGAATTTCACTTTGTTCACACTGTGTGCTGTGGTGTGGTGTGTTCATACGTGACTATAAGAGGCTGCTTTACTTAATAACAAACTCTTAACAAACTGACCATCAGGCCTTCAGAAGCAAGGAGAAGGGCCACTAAGGGGAAACACATGAAAAATCAATTAATCATCCACTACTGCTGTGAGACATTTAGTCTCTTGGAAAAAATATCTTGTTTATTTGACCCAGGTCAGTATTGCTCCCATATTTTTGGCCTATTCGCTGGAGTTACCAATCTTATCCCCGAAGGGTCAGTGCAGCTGTATGTTTTCATTCCTGTCAAGGAGAATCACACCTGATTCCACTTGTTTAATCAGCCGGTCTCAATTCTCAAACAACTCATTAATTATGTGAGGTGGGTGCCGGTTGGAATAAAGGCCTGCACTCACACCACAGTGACCCCTTCTCTCTAATGTGTATATATTTGGTGTGGTGATGAAACCATTGGCCTTTGACCCCTGCCAGAATGCTTGTTGATGAACAGCTGAGACTGTTTAAGAAATCATCACGCCATGATTGCAACGTAATGTCAGCAGTTTAAAGGCTTGGAGATGTCAAATATCCTGCAGCTTTTTATTAGGAAGCTTCCTTCTAGCAGCTCCCACGGAAAGAAAAAAAAAGTGATTGCTTTAATATTATTGTCCGCCGGGACAACAATGAGATCATATGGAAAGACAACAAAGACTTTTGCGTATGTCTCCTCCTGTGGATCAGCTCTTTCTCTTCCAGGCCAAAGACCCCAGTAATCTCACATGTGTCTCCTCTAGAAACCTTAATAAAGTCGCCCATGATGCTCAGATTTGCCAAGATAATAACACTCTTCTTTTTGCCTAAAGCTATTTATCTATTATTTATTATTATCTATTAACAATCCAAGGATTGTTGGAGAATCACCACTTTGAGTCATCAAAGAGCAGCATTTGCAAAGAGGAATGACATGTTCCTCTGGTGTGGTCTACCAACAACTCCCCTCCGAACTATTGGCTAATGATGTTGCCCTATACGAGGTGATTTGGGGTCAAAACACAAGTCCTTTCATGACCCCCTCTTTTCAAATCTGCGCTAGATGATGATGTTGCACTGTGAATGAGGTAACACAGGGTTTTCCTGATTACCGTCACATTCATTTCACAAGTGATTATGCAAACAGAGAGGTTGGTCACACTGGACAGCAGATCGCCTAACGAGATGACCCCCCCGGCACTCTGCGAACACTGTAAATAAACAGCGTGAACTGTTTCAGGCCATCTGCAACAGGCGGCTAATGGTGCCCTCTCTTTTTCTGTCAAGAAAGCACGAGCTATTAGAACCATCATGCACCTCGTGCAGTGTGTTTCACGTTTTCCTGCATTCCCACTTTCTAAATATAACATGAGGACAAAATGCCCAGTTTACCATGGCCGAAACAAAGGGCTCTAGTGTGCATGTGTGTGTGTGTGTGTGTGTGCCTGTGTGTGTGCCTGTGTGTGGGTGTGTGCGTGGGCATGTGGGTGAGTGTGTGCGCCTGTGTGTGTGTGTCCTCAGAACAAAATGTCTTGACTTTGTAATGAAACCAGTAAAGGACAAACTTAATCTACAATGTCAGGACCAATGAAATGCTTCTGATTTTGAAAATTGCTTTTAACAGAAGCTTCATGTTTCATTTGTTTCAAACTGAAAGAGGAAAGCCATTTGTTTTTGGTTTATATGGTTAAGATTAGGGTTCGGTTCAGGGATAAGATTAGAAAATTCCTGTTTTATAAACATAGTTTATATCATCGCTGGGACAAACTCCAAAATAGGGAATTTGCAGGAGATAGAAAATTGCCTACAATGGAAGTGAATGTGATTTCCATGTAATATTTGGATCATTTCTATTGGTCCATTAGAAATGGATGGCAAAAATGGATGTACAAGGTCTTGTCAAGGCAGCACCATGTACATATGAATATGGCTGAATATGGAACACACTGTCCTAACAGGATGCGTACTTCAATATCACACATAAAACGGAATACATTCAGAATAAATTTATATTACACCTTGGCAAATGGGAAACACTCTGCTGCGTCGCTCAGTGCACACTGTTCCTGGTTTTAGTGCTCTTCTGGTAATATGAGTACGCTGCCCGATGCATTTGGAAGACGATCTTATCCAAAGCGTATTACAGTTTAATCATGCAACCCGATCTCACGACTTTTCGTGCAGCCATCATGACATAAAATCTATTCAAAAACGTGCTGCGATCACGCTTTAGGCCTTTTTTTGTGCTAGGACAACACTTCACTACCCTATGCATTTTCATGGGGAGTGCATAACACCACCAGTATCAGCGCTAACTAGTGACTGTTAGGGTTCGGGTTAGGGTTAGGATTAGGGTTAAGGTTAAGGTTAGAGTTAGGGTTAGGGTTAGAGTTTGGGTTAGAGTTAGAGTTAGAGTTAGGGTTAAGGTTAAGGTTAAGGTTAAGGTTAGTGTTAGGGTTAGTGTTAGGGTTAGGGTGAGGGTGAGGGTCACCTGTTTCAACCGCTTTGCAAACAAAAACAATAAGGAATCAACTCATTATTTCTCACCTACTGTCCCGCAGTCACCAGTTAGTGCTGATAATGGTTAGGTAGTGGAGCGTTGTCCTAGCACAAAAAAAGGCCTAAAGCGTGATCACAGCATGTTTTTGAATAGACTGTGTATTGTGATGGCTTCACAAAAACTCGTTAGACTGGGCTCAATCGTGTTACAGGTGTACAGATGTTACCAAAGGACTCTGACTGGTGTAATTGTGTTTGCCCAGAAGGGAAACTGAATCCCACCCCTGCCACATGGAGGGCAGGAGCATTACCCAGTATACTACACCATCCACTATATGGGCCATAGAAAATTCTCTCATTTGCAACTTCTTATCTATTTTACATCTGCCAAGGTTGAGCCTAATATACTTGTCAGGACCAATACGTCTACTTCTGAGTAGAACATATTGATTCGATCATCAGAAGAGCTCAAATTCTCAAAAGAGCTAAAAAATAACAAAAGAACATGTTTGGACAATATAAGTTGGACACGTTCTGGTTAGCATCATCTTGGAATTTTTATGCAAACTTTATGCAAAATTTTTCTGATGAGTTTAACATAGTGGAAATACACACACACACACACACACAAACACAGGCCACATTTATGTATTTATGTGAAATTCAGCAAATAAAACAGTAATTGTGCGTTACAATATGCAACCATATATAACTATGCAACTATATTCACTTATAAAATCCACAGTACATGTTATGAGACCAGGGGTGTCCACACAGTTGCATATAAAAAAAAATAGTTTATCAGATTGAATTTTATCACTCTACAGTCTTTTATCACACTTTTATCACTCTCTTTTTTCCCTAAAGCACTGACAAATATTCTGTTATGTAAATTCTGAATCTGTATTGACAAAACTTCAATTGCACGTCAACATTTATGATCTCCACACACATACACAACCACATACACACACACACCCACATACACACACACACATGGTCTCTACTGACCTCAGGTCTTCAAATCCAGTGGCTCTGCCTGTAGTCTATTCAGTTCCTGAGAGGACACTTCTTACGCTGAGCCAAGAATTAAGGAAAAGTGTCAGGGCCAAGACAAACTACCTTGAAATGCATCACTTTAATTAAAATTATCTCTAATGCACACACCTTTAGGTCATAATTTCAGGCTCCTGTAATTACAGCAGTTATTTCTTCATCTCACCAAAAAGGTCTCTCTCATTGTATTGATAAACTCAAGCAAAAACTAGCATGCTTCCATAGACCTCCCCAACATCAGACTAACAAAAGCTCGTCTGTCAAAGGATTATAACTCTTAGGTAAACATCTGATGGTTTAGAAAAGTCAGATTTGCATTATTTTCTTAAACTTCTCTGACAATTAGTGTAGTCAACCAAGCAACACTTTAAATATTATAAAGTCATACAAAAGTGGTTCCATCCATCCATTATTTGAGCTGCCTCCAATCAGAGGGCTGTGAGTTCAAATCCCAGGACTGGGGAGTGGCACCACTGAGGTACCCTTGAGCAAGATACCCTACCCACACGCTGCTCCTCGGGCGCCGCGTCACTGGCTGCCTGAATTTCACACTGTTCACACTGTGTGCCGTGCTGCGGTGTGCTCACGCGTGACAAATTTTCATTTTACTCACTTACTTATCCTAGCCAGGGTCACAGGGGATGCTGGAGCCTATCCCAGTGGCTATAGATTGAAAAAAAGAGAAACACCCTGATCACCCAGGTCACCAGTCCATCGCAGGGCAGATACACAGACAAACACATTCACAACTGAGCATTTCCAGTTCACCTGACATGACTGGAGCTCCCGATGGAAACCCATACGGAAACGGGAAGAACAAGCAAATTTCATACAGAAAAGACATAGACCATCAGGGATGGGAATTAAAAGTAAACCAAATAGCAATAAACATAAGTATATCTTGAACTGTGGTTGCACTTTGCTCTATTTTTTAAATAAGGGAACAAGATTATTGTGATGGTTAAGTCATGGCCACAAACTCAGTATATCATGGGAAAAAGGTAATTAAATTAGTATCCCATTCCTCTGCATTAGAAGGAAGGCCACACATTATTTAGAACAGACTGTCTTATGATAGGGTGCCACCAGACAAAAGTAGGTCATACAGTGTTGAGATTACCTATCAGCTCAATGCAGTTTGAGGCAAGTGCGTGATAATTTTATGCACAATGATACGTTTTTATTTATTCGCAAGGTTCACTTTGTAGTGTCACCCAAACTTCACCCACCAAACATGTCTTGGGAGATCTACAGCATTTCGGAACAAGAAAATCTATGTAAATCTGATTTTTTTTGGACCAAATATTAATTTTAATTTAGTTTCCAAGGTTTTTTTCCCTTTGACCCTTTAACTGCAATATGCCGGGTGTTCTCGGCCCTCTGCCAGGTCTACCTTGGCCTGCTGCTGTAATAGAAACCCTGTGAAGTCCGCTTCCTGTCATATGGTGAATGGAGATGGAAATAGCTCATTGTTTTAGAGGGGACGTTGTAGGATATCGGTAAGTCCCGTCAAGAAGGCTAAATCACTGCAATGCATGCAACCAGCACCGTGCTGCGTCCAAACATTATGTAACGCATTCATGGAATATCATGCTTCATCTGAAAACGTGCTCAGCAGAGAGTTTGCCCCATTGAACTCCCCAGGTCCACCCCCGTCCCAGCTCAGTTAACTCACCTTGCCGCCTTGCTGACCTTTACCTTGAACTTTTACCTCGCTGACCTATCTGTCTGAACCAATAAATGCTGATTAATGGATGGGAAAACAGGTGCATTGCTATTTACACATCAAGCAGACCGCCTCTGAAATTCCTCAGACAGCTGAAGAAGGCAAAGTGTTCCCTGACTGAAGGCTTTCTGCTGAGCAAGGCTGATGGTCTTGCAGGGACTGGCTGGACGTCCATGGAGTTCACTGTCAAATTCCACACCTCTTCCCATGTACACACACTCTCCAAGTCTCTCTTGTCTCTTGTAAGTCTCTCTCTCTCTCTCACTCTCTCTCTCTCTCTCTCTCTCTCTCTCTCTCTCTGTCTCTCTCTCTGTCTCTCTCT
>JBBIGA010123980.1:0-24986 GCA_037576975.1 Alestes dentex | reverse complement strand
TAAAGAGCCTCATCCACAACTACCACAAAAGACTTCAAGCTGTCATTGATGTTAAAGGGGGCAATACACGGTATTAAAAACCGGGTTATTTAAACTTTTGATCAGGGTCATTTGGGTAGCTTGTGTTGTGATTATGATTTTAAAAGAGTAAACACAGTTGTTTGACAGTAAATGGCTTTAGCCAACCACTAACCATGAGTGAAAGAAAAGTTTTTGTGTTATCATTCATATTCTCTGAAAAATGGTTAGGAATCATAAATTCTGCCAGGGTATGTAAACTTATGAGCACAACTATATGTGCAGTGTGAAGTGATACAATGCAATCAAGTTTCAAGGAGCAAATTTCTTTTCATCTGAAGATTAAGCATAAAAATATCTTCTCCTCAGGATCTCGGCAGAATGATTCAACACCTAACAAAGAAAGATCTTTTGAACTTTGGGTCTAAAATAAAGAAAAAGCTAGCTGTTGCTCAAAGCTACTTCATTACCAAACATGAGAAACTGGGCAAATTGTCATTTGTATAATAATTTAACATTGTCCATGTCTGTGAGGGATCAGGCCGCATCTTGCTGTAAGGAACAAAATACACATGAAAGTGGATCACAAAGTGACATTTATAAGCAATTTGTCTCTGCCTATATCACTCCCTTATCTTTCCACTTGTGACAAGTGGAAAAGGAAAATGCCATCTGTAAGCATTTAACACTGGGCTCTGGGAGAAACTGCTCATCACATGACATGGGGAACGGCCGTGGCAAATGCCCACCTAAAAACGTAGCCTGAGAGCCCCTCGGTGTATGTAGAAGGAAATTTTGGATTCCCTTTTAATTTTCCTTTTGTGTGGTTCATTTTTATCTGTGTGGAGTGGGGAGAAGGAAATTCCTAGCCTGCACTGACTAGGAGGAGGGGGTCCCCTTACGAGAAAAAGATGTGAAAGTATGGCCCGACTAATGACATAGGGGGTGGGTCATGCCAGTGGAAAGTATAAAAACTGTATGCTGCCATTGATCGGGGCTCTCGGACAAAGGACGGCCCAGTG
The DNA here is from genome assembly GCA_037576975.1 of Alestes dentex. Lineage (NCBI taxonomy): Eukaryota > Metazoa > Chordata > Actinopteri > Characiformes > Alestidae > Alestes > Alestes dentex. The sequence continues at coordinate 23,946 of JBBIGA010123980.1, read as the reverse complement.
GGGCTGTCAGGCCGGGATGCCCAGCGCAGATTGAATCATGCTGGAATCAGACGCCTGCCTCCTCTCTTATCTGTGGACTCAGAATTTACTTCTTCATGTACCGCTAATGATTTGCAACCATAGTGCAATGTTTCACAGGATAGCACTAGCTAATTAAGTCCCTTTCAAGCAGCATCTTCAAGAGGCAAGAGTTTGCCCAAAGAATGGGTGCTTAGCTGGCTGTGGCATAGCGGATGTTATTTAGCATGAAATGTGAGAAACTTTGCAGAGGTCTTGACTTCATTCCAGTACACCCAACAGACCTACTGTAACACATATATGTCAGGTAATCAGTGGCTAATGGAAGCAAATGACTCAGGACTGGCCACAAATGCAGCCATCATGTTGCACCTACACACAGAAAGAGCAGTGACGTGATTCTTTTCGCTCCACATTTGCGAATTCTGTTTTTTGTTGCCTATAGTTTCATGTAACATCTAGTGCAGACAGCAGAGCATCTCTTGCTGACAGTTTAGCACACCTGAATACACAAATGAATAGACAATTTCTGATCAAAGCTCACACTGCGATCACTCACAGCCTGCTTTCTTTCTCCTCCACGTTCTATTAATCTGTATCATATCAAGGTCAAGTGACAGAAAATTATTATTACAATACTGGCAAATGTGAGAGCAAATTTCATAACACTGTAATCTCGAGAAATTATGAAATCTCTGGAAATATTCAATAAACCAATAGTATCCCAGATGTGGTCCATTCTAAACAAAAAAAATATTAATATTAATTATTATTAATATTTGAAATATTTTTAAATGAAGCTGGATTGCTTGAACTTGTTACACATTCAACCTAATATCTCAGTAGGATAAAATAAAACAGAGCCTAAAATTGCGTACCGTTTTTACATGTTCTATCCAAGAAATGAGCTTAATTGCATAGTGAGTAACATTTAAGCACAATTTACAATAGATTTCACTTTGTTTTAAATTTCCAAAGGAATTAGGAAGAATTTAAAAAGGTGGACCTGAGCAGTGCAAATTTAGTCAAGGTTTTTATGAGATCATGACGAACACACTGTAGAGAATATCTGCACAAATAGGTAACAAATTCACTTCACTGCAACTCCAAGAGTTAAATTCCACTCCATTTGCCGATATGTGGCAGTTCTAAAGTGCACAGCATTAGGAATCTACCTGAATTGGTAAATAGTCTTTAGGTATGCCAGTGTTCCATACTTGTTCTCCAATCATGTATATAGGTTAAAATGCCTCTTCTTGCATTTTGCTTACATATGTGTAATGAACATACAGGCTCTGTGTGTGCATGTGTCACTGAAGACACATTTTGCTCCAAGCAAACACTTGCAAACATCTTCGATAAAGCAGAGAAGTTGCCTTGCAGAAAATCAATAATTAATAGGCGATGATCAGGTTTCCTCTCTGCCCGTCGTCAAGGTGAGGGGAAGTGGTTTGGGAGCTATGGCTGAGCCAGCTTTGTGCTGCCTCGCAAAATGACAGCAGGCTTGTCAGAGGAAAATGTCTGCTGTTGGCATGTGCCTGTGTAATAATGCACTGTAATGACGCCCACTGACTGACAGGCTCTCTCCCCCACTGTGACACTAAGAGCTCTACAGGCCACTCCTTAGCACCAGCAGCCACACGCATTTAGACCAGAGCCTTCGTTGAGGCTCGGCTCTCCAGCACAGGCTCTTCGGTTGGGCCTCTGTCCTACCAGGTAAAACAGCAGGCCATTACTCAAATCCTGGGCTTCTGTTTAGAGAGAATCCATCTGAGTTTAAGTCTGAGTGATGGATGCAGCGAGGATATGTCAAACCAGCTACTGACCTAAGATCAGAGGCTGAGGTTTGACTTGATCCAAACTGACATGCAGATATCAACCACCAACAAGAAAGATGTATATTCTCGTCAAAAGTTTGGAATCACTGCTCCCAAGTCGAGAATCAACACTTTCCACAATATAAAACCAGTTTCAGAGTCTACCATACTAAATACTTGTCCGGTGACAGTTTCTCAGATAATTAGTACAAACCTAAGAAGAATAAAGATAAATTAAATTTGTTTCTATTTAAGTAAATTACATTTTAACTGAATAATAACACCAACACCAAAAGTCATAATGGGAGGCTGGAAAATTGTCAACAAACAGCCAGTCAGCTGTGACATGTAAAGCTCTGTAACAGTTTCCAAGGAAACCAGAGATTTCTTAGCCTATGACAGACGAGCGGAGTTTAAGCATAATATCTCATGAGCAGTCATCAGTCATCTCCAAACAGATGTTGTTTGGCCTCCACACTGCCCTGCTCTTTAGACATGGCCATTGGAGAGAAAGTCTTTATATCAGCCATGATGACACACTCTTCCTAATGGGAAACTCTCCCACACTGCAAAATCCTGTTTTTCATTTGATAATGCTATCAACAAGCTAACAGTCTCTTAATGTCTGTTATTATGAGGATACCCTAATCATGATGAAAAATAAAAAAAAAACTTCTGAAATAGTGTTTCTTTTGATGCATCTGGCCTGAATGATGAAGAAAACTATGTCAGCAATTTGCCCCAAAATCCTATATGTTCCCAGATATAACAACAGAATTTGGTAACTATTTGTGGAAGGTTAAATAAGCTGTATGAAAATAAGAAGAATGGGTCAATGATACATTTTTCATCAGCTTCACGGTCTCAACATGTCAACACATATTTATGAGAAGTTGCAGTGAAAGGGAGCATTACGGTTACTGTAGAATGCAACTGTTGAATTTCCACAAAACAGTGTGAGCCATGGAGAAAAAAAAACCTTTAGTACAAAGAGTGACAAAAATTGAGACTGAGATGGGAGAAACATCTAGGGCTTTCTCTTGCTCAGCATGACTTTGAGCTCTGTGGTGAGGCTTAATTATACTCGTTGAAACAGTTACTTGCCGCAAACCTTTCTTTTACCCACTTGTTGTCTACCTGTGATCCCTCTGATTTCTGACAGAATGTGGCTGAACATTTTGGCAAACATATGAGATGGCGTGTGGGGGGAAAATAGGCAGGAAAAGAGAAGAGACTGAGATACAAAGCAGCAAATACTGGAAGAAAGAGATCAGCGGAGAGCATGAAATACCAAGGCAGAGAGTGAGAGGGAAATAAATTATTTTTCTTGTCTGATAGATCTGTAATCAACACCAAAGCTGTGACACTGACTGAATCTTCAGTGATACACATTGCCAGTGTTGCACTGCGAACCCCCCTGCGAGAAAGATGCTGACCCTTTCTGTGCGCTTGTATGTGTTTGTGGTTTTGGATGTGGGTGCAATTACCTGAGAGTGTGTTCTATGGGCTGATTGGGTGGGAAGTCACTTGGACTATAGGGGAGTCTGAACAGGGCTAAAATAAGCTAGACATAAAAGGAGAAATATAGAAAGAAAGAAAAAGAATGAGACAGAGAGAGAGAGAGGCAGAGAGAAAAAGAGTGATAATCCCTATTAAGTTATCAAGTGATTGACAACCACCAATTATTGTAATGCTTCCACTCACAAAGGTAAACAAAATCAAATACATGTCCCACTTAGCTCTCCTGCACAACAGTGCTTATGTTGACTGTAAGGCTGTCAAATGTTAACAAAGCAGTTGAAATATTTTAAAGTGGACAATAAAAACTGCTTGTAACAAATGTAATGCCAGTGTCACGGCCACAGAGAACAGACAAAACATGGTTTGAGATTTTGTAGGTGTGGAGGCTTGAGCGAAGAGACGACTGGGGCTGTCGAGTGCCACCTGCGTGTGAGCGGACTGGAATGAAGTTAACTGAGGACTGTGCTCTCTGGGGTTTATCAATGTAGGGTATTCTGCTTATTGTTTTAGTGCTTAATACGAGGTATTGGGGTTGGTTGCTGATACCTGTTTTACCCTGTCTTCTTGTTTTTGTTTTTGTTTTTAAATATATCTTAATGGTCGAGACCTGTTTACTGCTTATTAAATTATATTTGATTTAATCACTGTTGGTGTGCTGTTGGTTGCTCAGCCTGGGAACGAACGTGTGTTTTAAGTGCCAATTTATCTACACACATTTATTTTATTTAGAGTCCCAGTGCTCCACATCACTTGGTGTCGTAGTTGGTTTGTTTTAGGAGTTTAATAGTAGTTTTAGTAATTGTAGCCTGGCCCTCGTCACACATTTATGGGGTTGGTGCCTCTGGCATGCTCTGACAACCCAGTTCTAGCAGGTGTATTACACCACACAGCTCACACTATCCTCACTTGCAAGCAGATGAAACTGTGTAATGAGTGTGTCTATGAGTATGTCTGTAGGGTACACTGTCCTCTGTGTTTGCCTGTGCATCTCTTATCTCTGCGCAGACATGGGGACCAGGAATAGCATGAACAAGGTCAGGCCTTCTCCTGCCCCACTACAATCTTATCACATGGTTGCATTAGTACAGAAGCAGAGCTGAAATAGGATTGCAGTGAGTTCTTACAGTTACAAGGTCTGTAGTCTTTATGTAGTTTTTTGCACTCTGAGGCAGAATACTTGTAATACTGATTAGACTGAAGAATCTCCTTCCATTTTTCTTATTTCTACTCATGCGTCGCTCGACGTGGTTCACTGCAGGGGTAATCTTGGAGTAACAGTCTGTAGGGCTGAAACCGGATCTGCTAAGGTCTAAGCTGTTTCCTCCTTGATGTGTTTGTCACAGGTCCATCTTTTTGTCCTGGACCACTCTGATGTACTCACCCACATCTTTTTGTCCAACTCAGATGTACTCACCTAATGTTTTTTACTTTGTATTTGAATATATGGTGTAGCATAGTCGGAAACACTTCTGTCCTCCACACAGCAGACTGAGGTTTGATTCCCCTGTCTGAACAATGACACCACACCCCATCAATAGATTAGAGAAGCTCCCTTCAATTTTTTTCATGTACCTTTACACACTATGCAGTATCTCCATCAACGTCCTGAACAGCTCCTGGCATGCTTTTACAGTAGGACTGAGGATACATATGCAGAGAAACTGTTTGCTGCTCAAAACTATGTTTTTATTATTTAGAAAAAAAAATATTTCACTAATAGTTCACTATTTATATGTATCTTAGACACATTGTTTTAACAAAAAATATATCATTTGTCTTTAAAATTGTTGGTTACTAAATAGTTCATTTTCAGATTTTCTAACACAAGTTATTTTTCTTCTTTACAAACTACTGGCAACTAGGGAGGAAATATTTTGTTAGGGCAAGGAAATACATGCATGTGTGTGTGTGGGTGCGTGTGTGTGAGTTTAGAGAGAGAGAGTGTACATGCTCTCAAGGGAAGGTCACGGATAGGTCTCTCTGTCAACCTACCCCATAAACGGGCCAGCAGATGGAATCATTATGGCGCTGTTTCCCAATTAATTTTTTTAGTTTCTGTGCACCCATAAAAGCAGGGGCATTATCAGAGGCTGTCAGCACACAGCCCACAGAGGCCCTATCGTCACTGTGGACTGCGAGTCAGCAACAGCATCTGACCACTGGATGGGACTTAGTGCAAACCTTTCCTCCAGATTAATGCCTGGGGGTCAATTAGATTTCACTTCTGTGAAGCAGAAAATTGTGAAATAGAATTTACCCATGATAAAATCCTAATTCCAAACACAGTTCCCTTCACATTCATTAATTCAGCTCAAAGCTCCAGTGAGTGGATGGGTGGACAGTTGAAAGAATATTGAACGGAATAGTAAGAATTCGATTTTGTTGTAAGTTTTCTTCTGATAATAACAAAAATGTATTACATTTTGTTGGTTATTTGAGTAAATTTTTACCCAGGCTTACTAGTTACATAGAAAAGACAGTAATCTACTCTCCACTCTTGAGCCAGTAGTGTACATCTTTAGTATTGTTTTATCTCTAGTCAGATGCAAAATATGGGCAAAATACCTTGACTGACACCGAAAGCCAAATTTAGGAATGACTAAGAAAAAATCTCTGTGAGTGACATGAAATGGTTGAAATAAGCATTTGTTCAGCTTTAAATATGTTAGTCAACTCGTTTTGTCTCCTACCTGACAAATAACTTATTTTTTATTATCCGTCCCCAATCTCACCCTATAGGCAAAAGTTTCATTTTTGCTTTCGCACTCCTTCAAGACTTTCATATTTTGAAACAAAACAAAACAAAACAATAGAGCAGACAAGGGAATGTACTTGAGGTTTTAAGTGCTGTGTTCAAGGGCAGAACTGCAGGGGCTATGCATCCTGCTGCTTTGTATAGATACACTACCTAGGAATCAAAGCCTGTTGGTACATGAAGCAATTGTCCACTGTGCCACTGCCACCCCATCATTACCAAATATATACACTTCAGTACAGAAGGCAGGGATAAGGGGGTTCTCAGGATGCCTGGAACACGCAAATATCATCTGGCACCAGGTACAAACAGCCTAGAAGTGCCTCATCGGTGTCTCATGAGTTGCTGTGGACAGCCTTCAACTTTTTCCAAGTCCCAGAGGCCATCACAAGGCTGGTCAAAGCCTATTTCCAGGATCTCCAGTTTTGCATTACAATCCAGGATAATACAACTGCCTGGCAGCACCTGGAGAGTGGCATAAACTCCCCACTGGCCTTCACTATGGCGATGGAGTTAGTTATTCGAGCTTCTCGGTTGGTGGTTGGAGGGGAACGCTTGAAAAGCAGGCTGCGTCTTCCTCCAATTAGGGCGTTTATGGATGACATTACAATTATAACATCACCAGACCCCTGCTGAATAAACTCCAGGGTAACATCAAGTGGGCACGAATGGAGATTAAACTAGACAAATCCTGCAGTATATCCATTGTCAAGGGCCAGATCACCAACGAGAGCTTCCTCATTAACAAAGTGCTGATACCAACGATTCTGGAAAAGCCCATCAAAAGCCTTGGAAGATGGTACAATTCAGAGCTTAAAGACTCAGGTGGAACAACTCAGGCAGAAAACCATCAGTGGCCTAAAGCAAATAAACAACACTGCTCTCCCAGGTAAGCTGAAGCTCTGGTACTTTCAGTTTGGACTGCTGCCCCACCACCATGTGGCCATTTTCCATCTATGAGGTCACCCTATCCCATGCCAAGCGACTGGAGAGGCTGGAGAACGCGCAAGTGCGATACTGGCTTGGACTACCCAGATGCCTCAGTGCATAGGACTGCGTGGTAACGGAGCCCTCTCTCTTCTAATCTCAAGCCTGGTGGAGGAGTACAAATGCTCCAAAGCAAGGCTTGAAATGACCCTCTCAGAATCCCAGGATCCCTTGGTCAGCGGCACTGCTCCCACCTTGGCAACAGAGAGGAGTTGGAGGCCAGGAGCAGCTGTGGTACAGGCAAAGACCACCCTGAGACATCGGGACATAGTGGGCCAAATCCAAACTGGCAGAGGGGGCTTGGGGCTGGGAGTAACAACACCCACATGGCAGAAGGCTACTCCAGTAGAACGCGCCGGTGCCTGGTGAAAGAGGAGGTGCGACACCAGGAGGAAGCAGGCAGGCGTGCTAGGGCCATATCCCAAGCCAAGCAAGGCCGCTGGATGAAGTGGGATGGCGTGGAGATGAGAAAGATCACCTGTAGTGAGCTGTGGAACATGGAGTCCAATATTCTGAGCTTTACCTTCAGAGCCACATACGATGCCCTGCCCTCTCCAACAAACTTACATCTCTGGTTTGGAGAGGATCTGGCCTGTCTCCAGTGTGCTGATCCAGCAACTTTAAAACACATCCTGGTGGGTTGCAAGACAAGCCTTACCCAAGGCAGATACACCTTCAAAAGGAAAGATGTGTATGTGTATGTGTCTGTGTGTGGGTGTGTGTGGAGAGAGAGGCAATAGCAGTTTGGAAAACAAGAATGAAAGATCTAACTGAGGGAACTGGGGCATGATTGACAGTCACCACTGTCATTTAGTGCTGTTATCAAAGACCAATAAGAAGGTGTCCCCAATGAACCCTCTCCTTGGTCGCCCTCTCCTACCTTCACTCAGGATGATTGTGGCATCCTAAAGATGAGATTTGACTTGTCAGCCTTTGATTAAGTACATCAGTGACCAATTTTGTTGAGCCCCTGCATCCTCTTTCGCCGAAAAGCAGAAGCCAAATTTGCCCTCTGTAATGGAAGTTCAAAGCTGCACAGAGAGCAAAACAGGGCATAGAAATTATGCTATTTAATACTAGAATGATGCAACTGACACACTGGCTATCACAACACACTGGCAGATGCCAAATAAAAAATAAGGGAAAAAAAATGAAAGATCATAAATAAATGGACAAATAAGAAGTTATTCAAATGTGTGGTCATGCAACTGAAAATCAGATAATTCTGATGAAACACACATTGAACGGAACATCTTAGGGATGAAAAACAAGCTTGTAAATACAGGACTGATGAAAATCATTCTCAAATAATAAATAAATAAACAGGGGCAGAAGTCACTCAGTGTTTTATTGAGGCAACCTAAAATCATAATTTTCATTGCTTGAAAGTAAATCATTCTGAATAAATACTTGCCAAAAGGAGAATTTCCCATTTTTAAAATCCAGCAATGGATGATTATTGAACTGCTAAATATGGCTCTTGGGCTAGTGATGGAATCTCCGTTCCCCGCATTCTACAAATGCTCTGGTAGGGCAATTGTACAGCAGAGCTAACTCTGAGAGCCGCCACAATGATATTTCAAATGACCTCCTGACTTCAATACAGTGAGTGGATGGAGTGTGCACATCTGTGTGAGAGAATGCGTCAAGTTGATTGATCAGAAAAGTTAAAACTTACCACAACGGACATACGGCGTTACAGCAAGAAAGTGATTTAAACAGTAGCTTAGTCTTCATAAAAAAGACTACATGCGCACTTGTGCATCAACACACACCTGAATGAGACTGATGTCTAAATTATGAATACATTAACAGCACAGTTTGACTTTTATATCCTAAGACCTAAGCTTAGACTGATTAAACATGCAGCCCTTGCTGATATTGGTCAAACTATTCAAGATAGAGGCCTTTTTGGTAGTAACATACAGCTTTTTGACGTGAAAACAATCATGAGTCACAAAGGATGAAAGAGCACAGAATTTTGCAGGGTCCCTTATGTCTAACATTCTGCTTGATATTAAACATTTTAGGAGGAACAAAATATACATTTAAGGTGGGAAACAAAAACTCATCTCTGGATACAGTGAGATGTGTTATTAAGCAAGTGTTTGCTGTTACACAGTCAAGAAAAAGATATTGTTTTGAGGCAACACCTTGGGGTTTTTTTTTTGGGGGGGGGGGGGGGGGGGTTTGGCCCGCCACCACACACCCTCTTTGGAGGACAACTTTATTTTTAATTTGTGATTTCATTTTACAAACACAGTCCAAGCTTACCCCTCCCCCCACAGTGAAGAAGAAAAGGAGAGGCCGTGGGACCCTGGCAATGAAAGGCCTGCTCCCCCACACCCGGCAAAGGGCCATCCACGCACCTGCGTGTCCGTCCCCCAGCAGAGCGGATCTGAGCCCACCACAGCGACCCGGGTGGTCACGCTGTTGACCCTGTAGGATGATTAGAGGAAGGCCCATAGATAGAGCCCCCTTCCCACCGGGGTATGGACCCCAGGTGGCCTAACTGAAGGAGGTCTCCTCCAGACAGGCCTGGAGTATCCCAGAATTCCCTGGACCACCTACCAGGGCACCATCCTGCTACAACAGGGCTGAGGCCTCTGAGGGGAGGGCGCTCTCTCCCGCCAAGATCTCATGTAACACCCCCAGGCCTGATCTTTTTCCTGAACTTCCCAGTGGGCCCCTCTATGCAACCCATGCTGCTCAAGTAGGACCAGGGACGAAGGTATAGGTGGGGCTCTTTGGTCCCATCACCCCCCTGACCCTAGTGAGTGTGTGTATGTACCTGCTTGAAAGTGTAGTGTGTGTGTATGAGTGTATAAGCTGCATTAAAATTGTGATTGTGCATTCAAATTGTGGGTGCAGTTATGGCATGGCATTAGCAGACGGCAGAGTCCCCCATCCCCCTCCCTGCCCCACAAGGCCCTATTGCAATATAGATTGAGTGTATGACAAAAGTGCATTAAAATAAGGGGGAACGTCCAGGGCCCAGGCCCCCTGCTGCTGGTAGACAACAGATTCCTATCTGCCCCAGCTGACCCCCAAGGCCCTAGTGTCATGTGATTAATGTGATTAAGATGGAGAGGCAGTGTCTCGGCCCGCCTCAGCACTGCCCCTCATGCCCTAGTGTTATTAGTAATGTGGTATTGGGTACAGAGGAGCGACACCAGATGTTATAGGTGACGGGCCCTCTCCCCACCAGGGCCAGCTCCCTGACTGGCCCAAAATTGGACTCCGTCCTCGTCCCTCTTGGTAGGGTGGCCCAACCGGGGTGCGGTGTGGTGGGTCAGACAGGTACCAGAGGTCCCACATTCCCCATCCCCCAGAGCGCCTTCCCTTCTTGAGGGCAGACCACCCCCCTCGCCCCCTCCACCCCTACTGTCCCAATGGGCCCAGCAGCCACCCTGAGACAGTGACCATGGTCTCCCCACCCCAACCCAAGTGCCAGGGCAGTGGGGCCCCTCCACCCCCAACAACATTACTTAAACATAGTTAATTATTGCAGTCCAATTGTGTTCAAATGCTGTCAGCTTGTTTTTCCTACAGGCAGACATCTTCTCCATGGAAAAATGCTCTAGTAGTACATTTTTATATTGAGTTAAATTCTCTTTTGACTTCCAGTCCAGAAGGATAGTTTACTTAGCAGTGGTCAGTATTGTAAGAAGTGTGTAAGATTTATTTGTGTCTATATTAATGTTCGTGAGGTCACCAGGCAGGCAAAGTGAGGGGGAGGTGGGGGTGGAGTGTCCTAGGTGTGTTGATAAGTCTTCACAAATCCTCTGCCAGAATTCCCTGACTGGTGTGCAATGCTAGAAAGCATGCATGTAATTATCCGGTGTGTTATTCTTGCAGGTTACACATATGTTAGTATTTCTGATACCCATCTGGAACATCCTTTGTTCTGTGTAGTGGGTTCTGTGTATGATTTTATACTGTATTAGCTGCAAAATCGAATTTTGTGTCATTCTAAATGTGTTTAAGTAAATTTGCATCCATACAGCCATGACAGCTTCACATTTTGGTTCATTTCAGTTTCTTTGACAGGGTGCCTTGCCATCATGTGCATATAACAGTACTTATTGTCACACGTTCTTAGGATATTTTGTGAAAAGTCATTTCTTTATGCATGTCCAGTAATCTAGATTGTGTAAGACAACCATTTATAGCTAATTCCCTCAGTATATAAAAAAATTAATCTACATAATACCTCAACTTCTTATCACATATGTAATAAAGGAACAGAAAAAAAGGATGGTTTAAAGATGGTTGCCACACTGTTTAAGTTTGTCCATTTTTATAGATGACAGTGGGCGATACATGGTCATTAACCGCATAGGTGAGTCTGTTTGAGGTTTTGTAACAACTAGACACAGTTTAAAGCAAGTGTGTAATGACATGCAGTTTACACACTGCTAAATGGGCACAGATGCCTCCAGTGTTAAACTATTAGCAAACTGGAAAAAAAAATTCTCAACATTCACTGCTTTCCATGATTTTTGCAAATTTGTCAGATATGGATTTGTGCCATGTTAAGCCTGTAATCTGAATGAGAGTTGGATTGAGAAATGGTTACACAGCATAGAATTGGTTGGCATGATATTACGAAGAAGACAAAGAAGTAAAACTGATCCATCTAGAAGTACTGGCGACAATATATCCACCAAGTGGTTACTGAAGTAAAATCCCCCAATTACACCACTGGAACAGCTGGTGTCCTGTCTCAGCTGAAGCAAGCAAGTCCAGATAAGAGAAGCTCAGTATTAATTAGTGGATATTAGTGGTCAAGTCCCAGGGAAAACGCATGACATGTTCGCATGAAGCTATATTACATATTATTTTACACATACAGCAAAGATATAACAAGATAAATATTGAGGATGAGGCCACTTATTTATTGCTGATTTTCAGTAACAACTATGAAATTCAGTTATCATTTGTTTCTTTCCCCTTTGTAAGCATGATTCTTCTATGCTAGGATCTGTGAGCTGAAACTCCTGTCTTGGCTTTGTTTTGTTCTGAAGCAGGATAATGTTAGTTCAATGTTTAGATGTAGTCAGGCTTTGAAGGCCTTTCTGTCTTTCTTTCTCTAAACACTTAAACACAAAGAAGTCTAAGAAACAGGAAAAAAGATCCATAGAGTGGCAAAGGGGACAAATGTACAGTTTTTACAACTCAAAGAGACACCGCTAAAAAAACAGAGAGTTGCTAAAATATTTAATCACTGACCCACAGCTGATACTGAGAACAATGAGCAACCATGAGCTGTGAGTTGACTTAGAACTGAGCAGCTTTAATGTTGCAGTCTGCACTGAACAGCTGCAGATAAGAAAATTAGCTCCTAGAAGACAACTCTGATGTGAAGGATGCAGAGCCTGTCCCACATGCACATGTTTAAACTAGGATTAAGACTTCACCAAAGTGTAGACTTTGAGGAGGATTGCAGATCTCGGGGTAGTTTGGAGACATGTAAGATGTACTTCCTTTTGGAACAGTCCTTTTGGATTTTAAAGAGTGGAGAGAACTGCTGACATTTAACTGCAGCTTTTCACTGCACTACAAGAATTTTACAGATAAAGGATAAGAGGATCACTTTCCACAGGTACAAGCATTTTTATTTATTTTTTTAAGTGTTGCAGATCTTGACCTTTCCAATATGGCAGATATGAGAACATATCATCCCAACTTTGCAATTAATTGCATGATTTCCTTTGATTAATCACGATTAATCGCACTGTTATATGCAAAATTCAGTAATGAATTAAACTGTTATGTATAGTGCACTTTCATTTTAAAAGTACTGCTATATGAACAAAAATACACTTTAAACAAATAAGGAACTTTTTAACAGCGGTATTGCCTTTAACACAGTTACACAGCTACAATTCAAATATTTCTTGTAAATCTCAACTTAAACATTACTGTAATCAAACTATACAACCAAATCTATTCGCCACTGCAGGGCATTCACGTTTTATCTAGTTTGTTACAGAAAAACAAGTTACCCTCAGAGTCCAAAACATGGGCGCCAGTATTCTGTGGAAATATCCTACCCATTGAGATGCGCTACCGTGCCCTTCTGCGCACGTGCAGTTCCACAGTCTTGGGATTTAGTGCCACGCCCATAAATCTGCGCTACTTTGGGGCACTGGCAGCTGTATGAACTTCAAGGGAGCATTTTTCCACAGGGTAGCATGAATCAATAGACTGCTTAAGAAATATATTTTTGAAATACAATGTATTTTTATTATGCATATTATTTGCCTATTTCTAATCATTAGCACTGTTATAAACTAACTGTATAAACTGAATGAGCTTCAAGGTAGCATTTTTCAACAAGGCAGCATGAATCAATACACTGCTTATGAGTAGATATTTTAAATAAAATATATTTTCTCTGATTATGCATATTATTTGTCTATTTCTCATCATTATCAGTGTTGTTTAAACTGATTATAAACTGTATGAACTGTATAAACTTAAAGGGAGCATTTTTCGGAAGTGTAGCACGAATCGGTAGACTCTGCTGTCGATTTGCGCTACGGTAGCATATTTTAGAGCCACAGAGGGTGCCATTTTGACACTGTCTACTGCTGCCATGTTAAAGAAATAAACTTGTAAACAGAAAACTGTATCTGAGTGAGGCTCTATTCATTGTTTGTGTTCCAAAAATGGTAAAATCAAACTTCAAGGGAAAAAACCCCAAAAGAAATAAGTAACTGTGGTTGGGGTCTGTTACCCTAGGCCCCCACACCGTAAAATTTGGCGTAGTCGGCAGGATCTCTTTGGGAATGACAAAGAATGAGGCACAAGGTGACATGAATGAGCAACAAAGTGACAGTGGGGGGCCTAGGTGGTTTCCCTGGTTCTTGGGTGGGGCCTGGATGGCTAAATTCGATGGTTCCACCAAAGCTCGGTTAAGGGAATGGCAGTGGACCATGGAGGTAGGCATCCGTTCCCAGAAATTGTTAACCATCCAGCAGGTAGACTTTATTTTAAGTGCCATAGAGGGCGGGGGGCTAGTCAGGAAGTGGAGTTACTAGCTGAAGGGCAACGGGACACAGAAGATAAAATCTTGGGGAGGATACTAGGCTGGGTGGGGTCATTCATCCTCCATGAGTCTCATTCCAGGTGGCGTCAGAAGGAGCCTGCCTGGGACGGGGACGATGATGACACCACCCTGCGAAGCCAGCTGGTGGCGGGCCTGAAGAGTGGTCCTGGGAAAAAGGAATTGCAGTGGCTGATTTGATGAGCAAGCTAAGCAGGAAGATGGAGCAGGAAGATAGTGATGATGACGAGTTGGAAAGTTTAGAGGCTCGTCAGACTTTTGTGCCTCCACCAGAGGCCAGTCACCAGGCCCCCATTGGACCTAGAAACCCTGCAGAGGACTCTCCGTGAGGAGGTGCATCAGGAGCTCCGTGAGCAGGTGCAAGGGCTGTGTGAGGCCCTGCTGGCTGAGTTGAAGCCAGGGCTAAGGTAGCTGGCTAGGGGAGCAAACAATGTGCTACCCCCACCTCGACAACAAAACTGACAGTCATCATGGTCAGGTGACCCCCGGTGGGATGAGCAAGGGCGTCCCACCTGCCTGCGGTGTGGTGAGTCTGGCCATATGATGATGGCTTGCCCCAGGGGGGGTATGTCCTGAGATATAAGCAACACCGGCCACCATTGCCCTCAGGGAGGCGCTGGTTGGAGAGAGCCCCATCCTTGAGGTGTTGGCTGCCATTAGGCCGGTCCCATGTATCCTGGATACCGGCTCACAGGTAACATTTTTCAGCCACAGTCTGTTCGGTGTTGGGGGCACCGAAGTTAAAGATGCTGAGGAGGTGCCCTGGTTAACTCTGAAAGCGGTGAATGGGCTGTTGCTCCTGTATGTGGGCTATGCGGTGTTGGACATCACAGTCGCTGGGGTAGAGATCCCCCAGCAGGATGTGGTGATCGTGGAAGACCGACATCTGCCAACCCAGTAAGGGATTTTTGGTATGTGATTTGACATTGTAGGGAACTGCTTAATGCCCAAGGGAGTTCACATGTGTCTTTGCACTCCCAGGAGCTGGCCGGCAGGCATGGGACCAGGCTTTTGTGGTGTGTCTGCACCTTAAGGCGGTGGCAGAGCAGGCACCATGTAAGCAGGCACAAGTATTGGTGGAAGATTATCAAGGGGGCCAGCAGGATTGGTGCCCCTCTGGGTGTTCAATCTCCATGTGTACCCTGTCGACCCCTGGCTTGGGTGGAAAGGATTGGGCCTGGAAATATGCAGCCCCATAAGGAACTGGTAATCTGCCCCCCACAGAGAGGGGTGGTGGAAGTGGTGGTGCGGCCCGTGGTTGGAGCCCTCCCCAAGCAGCTGAGCATGCTGGTCGAACAGGGGGAGGAGTTGACAGCTGATGAGAGCCACCAAGTTCGAGAATTACGAGGCATGTTCACCCAACACGAGGAGGATTATGGGCAGACCGATGAGGTCTACCATCATATCCTGACTGTGACGGCCACACCCATCTGAGAACAATACAGGCCAGTTCCCCCAAGTCTGTTCCCAGAACTGTGCAAGCTCCTCAAGGCCATGCTGGAAGGAGGAGTGGTGAAAGTTCCAGCCCTTGGGCCACCTCATAGTGCTAGTCAAGAACCAGGATGGGTCTTGGAGATTCTGTGTCAACTACCGCAAGCTGAATGCAGTGACTCACAAAGATTCATACCCGCTGCCGAGGATTGAGGAGTCGCTGACCAGGTTGAAGAAGGCAGCTTGGTATTCCACCCTGGACGCCAGGTCCAGGGTGGAATACCAAGCTGCCTTCTTCAAACTGGCAGGTGGAGGTGCACCCTGAAGATAAAGAGAAGACCGCCTTTGCGACACCCATGGGTCTCTACCAGTTTGAAAGAATGCTGTTTGGCCTTTGTAACGCTCCCACAACCTTCCAAAGATTTTTGCAATGCTGTTTGGGTGAGCAAGTTCACGATCACTTGTTGATTTATTTGGATGATGTGATTGTGTATTCTCCTGATTTCAGGTCCCATTTGCAGCATTTGGAGAGTGTGTTTCAGCAGTTAGAGGCTCATTGGTTGAAGCTGCAGCCTGAGAAGTGTTGGCTGTTCCAGCAGGCGGTCCGCTACTTGGGTCACGTTGTCAGTCGGGAGGGGGTGACCACTGACCCCGAGAAGATGGAAGCAGTACATGGCTGGCCACAGCCAACGACAGTGAGGGAGGTGCACTCCTTCTTGGGCTTTGTAGGTTACTATCACTGGTTTGTGCCAGGGTTTACCAAGAAGGCTGGAGCCCTCCAGGGATTGTTGAAAGGTGCTGGAGCTGTGTCCTGACAAAAAGTGGTCTGGACAGAAGAGTGTCAGCAGGCCTTTGAAGCACTGAAGATAGCCCTGGTGGAAGCTCCTGTACTGGCTTATGCTCTGCCATTCCGCCTGTATATGGATGCGAGCCTCCAGGGGTTAAGAGCAGTGCTGATGCAGGTGCAAGCTGGACAAGAGCGGGTCATTGCTTATGCTAGTCGGAGCCTGCATGACCCAAAAAAGAGTGATCTGCTGGTGCGGGTGGGGTCTGTGCCCTGGTGCCTGGGGGTGGCTCGTCTGCAGGTGGGGTCTTGTCTGCGGTGGGGGCGTCCACATTTCACCGGGTGCGTCACCCCCTGGGTGGCGGTTTGATGGACACCGGCCGACACCTCTGGGGCCTGGCACATCCTGGGGGGCTGGGTAGAGTCAGGGTGGTTGGAGGGTGAGCAGCGGGTATGGGTACTCAGCCTCAGGCCACCATATCTGTATGAGTGGGTATATGTCTGTGTTTGTCTGGCACATCAACAGGGCCGCATGTGGATTAGGGCTGGTGTGGTTGGGTGCTGCCCTGGGGGAGCTAGCAGTGCCTCTGGATGTTGTCTCTGTGGCCTGGCACCCACTGCCCCCTTTAGCAGGGGAGGTATGTGTGTATGTATGTGTGTATTGCTGGTCTTTTTTTTTCTTTCTTTCTTTCTTTCCCCTCCCCACCCAACACATCGTATTCAACACAGGAACATAGGGGGATGAGTGGCCACTCACCCCCCAGACTTAGGGTCTTGGAAGGTGAAGGGGCTATGAGGGTCCCAGTGGGCTGCTTTGGTGGCAGTTCCCATGAGACATCATGGCTTCCTTTCCCCCTATATTGTAATCGCACCTTAGACAGTAGGGTTGGGGGGCATGCGAGGGCAGATCACAACCTTCAATGGTTGTGGCCCTGTTCTACGTATGCCCCCCCAAATTTTAATTGCACCTTAGTCTCATACACCCACTCTTCAGAGGCAACATTCCCATCAGTAGGGCCCTGGAGTGTGAGGAGGCTACAAGTGTCCCAGTGGGCTGCTTTGGCAGCAGATGCCACGGGACTTCATAGCTTCCTTCCCCTCTATTTTAACCGCACCTTAGACAGTGAGGGTCGGGGGATGTGTGACGGCAGCCATATGTCCCCCCCAGATTTTAATTGCACTTTAGTTCGGACATAACACTCATGGCGGGGGGATCCTACAGAAAATATCAGTGTGTGTGTGTGTGTGAATGGATATGTATGTGTGGGTATTTGTATGTGTCTATGTGTTTTTGTATGTATGTATGTATATGTATGTATGAATGTATGTATGTGTATGTGTATATGTGTGTATTGGTGTGTGTGTGTGTGTGTATGTGCTTCTTTTTTTTCTTTTGTTTTTCCTGTATGTGTGATTTTGTGTACTATTTGTGGGTGTTAGATTTATTTTTCAGACCGTGCCCTGAATAGTATAGAAGATTCTGGGGTGGCTCCACCCGGGACAGTCATTGGCCAGCTCCTGGGTAACGAGCGGGGAGGGCGGAGCCTGGGAACTTTAAAGATGGCCACCACCAGTGTTTGGGGGCTCACTTGGGGGGATGAACATGTGCTATCTCCTATAACAAATAAACTGTATCAAGGGCCTTTTCGGGTGGCTGCTGGTCTGTTGGACTCACCCTTGTGCCGAGACTTCACGTGAGTTGATTTTGAGCGCTGACTTCCAAGTCCGTGAGGTGAAGGCGTTGGGAGGGAGAGAGTCGGTGGCCACCTGGCCTCTGGTGCTTTATTTGTGCCCTCTTTCTTCCCTTAGTTGCTGGTCGGCACTCGAGAGGGATGTGAGGACCAGGCAACGTAGTAGGAGAGAGGGGAGTGGAGTCGGGCGGAGAGATAGAAGTGAACAGAACTCAGACCTCTGCGTACACAAGCCGGGCCAAAAGGAAGTAGCTTTGGCTAACTGAATGCTGATGGCTTGCCATTTGGGGCTGAGTTAGGAAGGAAGGTCTGAGGTGTCTGGTTTCTTTTGTCCAGTAGAGACGGAGCAGCGCGTGAAGGGCAACAGATGGTGGCGGAGCATGAGGGTTCAGCAGTTGGCAACAAAGAG
Organism: Alestes dentex; assembly: GCA_037576975.1. NCBI lineage: Eukaryota > Metazoa > Chordata > Actinopteri > Characiformes > Alestidae > Alestes > Alestes dentex. The sequence continues at coordinate 5,461 of JBBIGA010123980.1, read as the reverse complement.
AGGACGATGCGTGGCCACGAGTGCCGGAGAGCGAGGCAAGATCACGGCTGACTGTGGGCACGTGGATCCGGTGTGGGACACTGCAGCGCAGCAGGAGCCAGTCGGGCTGAGGAGCCAAGTTTCCCTCGGAAAGAGTGAGAGTACAATTAGGGCGAGCACAGTGGACTGGGCACGGCCTGAGATTTGGGGTTTTTGGTTTATTTTCTTTTGTTTTTTTGTTGGAGGGCCTCATGGTGGGAACGTGGAGGCCCAGGACTTTTGTAAGTTTGATTTTGTTTTCTTTTTTGGTTACATCACTGTCTTGTCTTATGTGTGTGTTTATTTCTTCGGTTGGGAGTGTGTGTGGTGTTGTGTGTGTGTGTGTCCCTGACTTGGTTTTTGTGGGAAATTCCCTTGTGTGTGGGGCGGGGTACAAGGGAAGTTGTGGGTCCAACCCGGGGTGAGGTGCTGTGATTAATTATTGGTATGGAACGATCTTGTAGTGTGTAACAGCGTGAAAGTGTGACCTGTCTTTCCCATAAGGTTTGCTGTGAGCTGGGTGGTGCATAAGGGGGCGGGCAGAAACACAGATGGGGCCATTTTGACACTATCTACTGCTGCCATGTTAAAGAAATAAACTTGTAAGCAGAAAACTGTATCTGAGTGAGGCTCTATTCATTGTTTGTGCTCCAGGAGATCCAAAAATGGTCAAATCAAATTTTAAGGGAAAAAACCAAAAGAAATAAGTAACTGTGGTTGGGGTCTGTTACTCTAGGCCACCACATAGTCAATCAAGAGCAGCTCAACAGATTATTTTACATTTGGTTCAGTGTGCGGTTTTTGTTCCTCATTCATCTTAACGATTTATCATTCATCTCAAAGGTCCCATGACATGAAAATTTCACTTTGTGAGATTTTTTTACATTAATACGAGTTCCCCTAGCCTGCCTTTGGTCCTGCAGTGGCTAGAAATTGCGATAGGTGTAAAGAGTGCTTTGGTCATCCTGCTCCGCTGTTGGTCCGATCTGGAATTTGTCCCCACGTGACGTCATAGGGGGAAAGGTTACCACCCCTTTCTCATTCTTTGCCCGCCCAGATAATTTTGCACCCCTCCCCTAAAAAATGAGCTTCACTAACTGTCATGGCTTGCAAATGATTGAAGCCTGGCAGTTGCTTGGTGCTTAGATGTAAAAATGAGCACAAATGTATTTTTTAGTTCCTTCACACAAGCCTCTGAAGAACCAGTGGGTTAATTTTATTTTTTCTGGAAATGCTTCCTCAGCTTGGGGCAATACAGAGTTGGTTTTGCTGAAAGGCTGAAAATTAAGTCTGGATCAGTACCAACTCTCCCTGGACAACTAAGTCAACTTAATGCTATATAATTTTGTTGCTTTGCTGTATATGGTTACCAAGCTTTTTACCCTTAGAATGTGGCTGTAACATTAGCTCTGCAGCTAACAAATAACAGCCCAGTTAGCAGGCTACTGTCGCAAATGTAAAGGTAGATAGCATCAGGCATGTGTGTGAATGGTGTGTGAATACACACAGTAACTTGAGTATTGTACTTCTTTGTTATTTGGATAACTGTGCTGCTGTTAGTGTCATGTCCCTGCACGACGAGTGTGGTGTTTTTGTTTTTTTTGGTGCTTTTCTGTGTCTTTGTGTGCTTGGTGTGTTTTTTTATTTTCTTTATACTCAGGCAGTGCCCAGGATAGCTAGGGTGGCTGCATGGCCCACCCCGGGATGATCGGTTGGTCAGCTCGGGGATGAGGAGCTGGAAGGGGCGGGGTTTGGGGACTTTAAAGTATGCAGGATGCTCACCCTGGGGAAGAGGCAAGCACGCCGGCTTCCCATGCAATGGACTAAACATTTGAACTTGGTTCAAGCTGCAGCATTGGCTGGACTGACCAGGCGACGAGGTCTCGTGTGAGCAGAGGCTAGAGCGCTTGCCTCTGAGTCCGGGAGAGCACGGAGCCGAGCCAGCAGCTAGCAGTTAGCGGCTAGCATTGTTTGTCTGCTTTTCTCCCTGGTCCTGTGTAGGGGCTATGGGAGTCAGTGCACGAGAGCATCGCAGAGGCCAGCGCATTGACAGAGGGCGGAGCGGAGCCAGCAGCAAGGAGAAAGCGAGACCCAGACTCCGGCGTTCTCAATCCAGCCAAAGGGAAGTAGCCTTGGCTGGGTGTGTGTGTTAGCCTTTGGGGGTCGGGTTGGGAGAGGAAGTCTAAGGTCTCTCGCTGTATTTGCAGGTTTGTGGCATGGTGCACCCGGGAGCCGGAGGACGCCGAGTGGATTTCCCGGGCCCGCGATCAGAAGGAGAGACGCCGGACCGAGTGGCGTGTGCGAAGCCGGGCCGTGTGGCGTGTGAGGAGCCGGTTCGGTTGTGGAAGCGGATTCCCCTAGGGGCAGCAAGCGGGTGAACACTGGAGAGGGACAAGCACAGTAAAATGGCCACTGCCTGATTCTGTTGATTTTTGTTATTTTTGTTTTTGGCCTCATGGTGGAACGTGGAGGCCCGGTGGTTACGTTTGATTTACTTGTCTTCTGTCAGTATACATAGGTTGTATTTATGTGTGTTAGTGTGCCCCTTCCAACTCCTTTATTCCCTTCCCCCCAGTGTGTGTGTGTGTATGTGGTTGTAGTGGGTTGCTGTGACATTCAGTATAGTTTTGCTGTGCCCTATTTACTCTTGCGGTACTAATGATTGTGTGTGCTGTGACGTTCACGGGTGGACCAGGGGAGGGGGTTAGACCAGAGGGCCCTAACGATTACAGTGTATGCAATATACTGTGAGATACTGGAATAAACCTGTAAAGAAAAGTACTTACCTGTGTATGTGGTCATCCATTTGCTTGTGTGACCCAGAGATCCTAAAGGGTGTAAATCACTTAGCTTATTAAAAAAAATAACAAACAATTACGGGTGGGGTCTTTGCACCCTAGGCCACCACATTAGTCTACGAGCCATTGCTATGCACTTTAACATTAGTGCATGGTACCGTAAGCTGGCTCCTCCCCCACCCTCCACCTTGCCCTGCTTCTCTCCTCCTCCTTATCATTTCAAGAATTTGTGTTAGAAATGTTTTACTTGAGCAAAGTGTTAAAGTAGCAACCATGAGATGACAATATCCCATCATAGTACTTTCTAACTCAGTGATTAAGTGTAAATTAGTTTCCCACTTCAAAATAAGGGAGCTAAACAGAAAAGATACTAATAAATATATTCCTTGGGATAGTGTTCACACATTTCTTAAGTAGCACTACCTCATGGTTCTGCTGTTTAGCACCAGACAGCAGAAAGCTCTCACAGCTTTGGAAAGAGTCTTTGCAAATAAAAAGTAAACAATATGTTAAACACTGGAGGTGGATGTACAGGGACAAGAGAGAAGAGACTAATCTTGCAGTAATTCATGCGCTGAACCAATTTAAAGGGATTTTTAGGAAAATGTCATTTTCTAAGAAATACAGAGTGTATGCTCTGCTGAACCAAAGGGATGTACCAGTAAAAATGCGTTAGTGCATTTGGTGCATTATCTTGTAGATTGTTGAACTGATTTTTCTTTTTACATTATAGTGGTATTCAAATATATTCATATTCAGTAACATAATGACACATTATAATGACGCACATGCACACTCGCGCACACACACACACACACACACACACACACACACACACATGCTCGCTAGAAGACAAATCCTGCTGAACATAAAATACAATATACTGCTTTTCAGGACAGGTACCAGAGGAAACAACAAATAGAATGTTACAGCATTAAATCATGAAATAATTCCCTAAATAATCCCTATGCGATCAAATATTTTGAGCTCAGAGATTACTTTCCTTAACTAGGCTTTATTATGTTGTTGAGAATATATTTAGGATATAGAAATAAAGTATAAGCATGGGACTCGTTTAGAGTTAGAGATGTTTTTTGTGTCTAAATCTCATTTTCTGATAGAGGTGCTGGCTGGAGAGATTTTACACGATCACACACACACGCACTCACACATGCACACGCATGCACACACACACACACACACACGCACACACACACACACACGCACACACAAAATCACAAGTTAATATGCGCACCAGTGTGACAGCAACCTTGTGTCACACACACAAGAGCACGTGACGTCAACAGGCATCGGAAATGACTCACGTATATAAGCAGGAAATCAAGGTTTCCTCTTCGCACAGACATTGGTTCCCAAACCTCTCAACGTGTCGACCAGGTTCTCCGGTATCGTGAGTACTCGCGACTCACCTGAGTCAAACCTCTCTCTCTCTCTCTTTCTCTGTGTGTGTGAGAACGCAGGTTTCTTTGGTGGGAATCTCTACTCCTCAGGGAGCGTTCTCATACTAACTGCGTGATTAACCGGCTCCTTCGTGTAATTCGTGACTGGGCTCTTCCATCACGCTACATTGGGCGAACTCTAGCCAGCGTTCTCGTTTCCTCCATGACAGAATGTCTGTGCCCGAGTGTAGCCCAGTGGATCTCACTCGGCTGTGGGAAGTAGTGCATCAGCAGGCGGTCGAGATGGCGCATCTGAGGGAGGAAGTGGTTAATCTCCGTTCGGAGGTTGCCACCCTGCGTCAGGCCCTTCACGATCACACTGCTGATCACGCTTCCTCGCCGGTGGCTCCAACCCCTTCATCCGATCCTTCACCTGAACTGGCATTACTGGATAAATCGGACAGGACGGGAGTTAAGTGTGATGTCTTCCTCACCAACCTCTCCCTCATCCTTGAATTACAGCCACAGCGCTACCCCACGTTCCAGAGCCGCATCGCACTGCTCTCATCCCTCCTTACCGGGCAGGCAGCTGAGTGGGCTACGGCGGTCCTGAGATCAGAAGGGGAGGCCGCCTACAACTACGCCGAGTTCACCAAACAGCTCAGGGCCGCCTTCCAACACCCTGAGAGCGAGGTGGCGGTGGATTCGCGCCTATACCACCTGCACCAGGGAGAGCGGCCGGTTCCAAGTATGCGGCGGATTTCCGGACCCTGGCAGTACAGACGTCCTGGTCTGACTCGGCTCTCCGCACCGCATTCCATGAGGGTTTGTCAACCGGGATGAAGACCAAGTTGGCCGGGCGCGAGCTGCCAGTAGCCTACAAGGCTATGGTCCAACTCTGCCTCCAAATCAACCTCAGACTAGCCTCTCTCCCCAAACCAGCACCGAGAACTCGACTCCTCGAGGCAGCTCACAGCTCCATGGACCTATGTGGCGTTGGATTTCGTCACCGGCCTCCCGGAGTCTGATGGAAAGGACACCATCCTCACCATCACCGATCGCTTCTCCAAGGCCATGCACCTGGTGGCTCTGACTGCACTCCCCTTGGCCAGGACCACCGCTGAACTTGTCATCGAGCACGTAGTCCGCTTGCATGGGTTCCCCCAGAACATCGTCTCGGACAGAGGGCCCCAGTTCATGGCCAAGTTCTGGCAGGCCTTCTGCCGTCTGATCAATGCCTCCACC
>JBBIGA010123933.1:10844-25024 GCA_037576975.1 Alestes dentex | reverse complement strand
GTCAGCAACTTCAGATTCCTTGGAGTTAACATCACCGAGGATCTCTCCTGGACCCTTCACACAGACACTGTAATCAGAAAAGCTCGCCAGCGACTCTACTTCCTGAGGATGCTGAGGAAGTTTGGCGTGAACGCCAACATCACCTCAAATTTCTACAGGGGCGCGATCGAGAGCTTGCTGACGGGCTGCATTACAGTTTGGTATGGGAGTTGCTCTGTCAGTAGCCAGAAATCACTACAGAGAGTGGTGAAGGCAGCAGAGCACATCACAGGCATGAGTCTTCCTGCTATTCAGGACTTTTATCTCCAGTGGTGCCTCCGTAAAGCACACAGCATAATCAAGGACCACAGCCATCCAGCACACCAGCTGTTCTCCTTTTTACCATCTGGCAGACGATATAGGAGTCTGTCTGCTCGGACTACAAGACTAAAAAATAGTTTGTAGCATCAAGCCATTCGTCACCTCAACTACAACACTTGAACACACTCACCACACTTCACTGGATGCACACACAAACTGTCCTATACAAAACAGACTCAGATACACTTTGCACTTTTGCCCTTCATTTTTCTTATTATAAAAACCAAAATTAAAACTCTTACTATGTACAAAACTGTTACTTAACTGCCACTTTAAATCGTTGCCAACTGTACTGCTGCTCACTCTTGTCACTTTATCTCCTTCTGTTTTTGGAAATTGTAATTTATAGTGCTTAAGATTTTATATATATTTTTTAATACATTTTTTACTTTTTAACTTTATATTGTTATTTTTACTATATTGCTGAGGGACTTGTCTTCTTCTCGTCAATCGCATTTCATTGCGATGTTGCCCCTGTGCTAACTTGCATATGACAAATAAAGCTGAAACTGAACAGAATACTAGTGCCTCTTTGAAACCAAACGTACTAGAATACTGATAGCACAAACCAATGATACTCATGGCATTTACTGAAATATTACCAGGCAAAATTTTGGTTCACAAAGTCTGACTAATTATTGCAGCCTGTATGTTGTCAAGTATTTGTGCAATATCCACTGAAAAGTGCAAAGTGCATACCGTATGAAACACCACGCTTTTACTTTGCATGCTCAGCATATGATACGTATTATGACACAAGTGTCACACAAAATTGAGCTCTGGCTCCATCCATATGTGGCATGGCCTAGAGGCCTACAGCAGGCTTTGGGTGCAGAATTGCTGGATGTCTAAAACAATGTGGGTTTTGCCGACAAACTCAGCACCTTAGATCTAAAGCTAAAGTTGGCACTGTTTAACATCAGATTGCTCACTCCTAAAGCTGTTATTGTGAAGGAAAGAATCACTGATGTTGACGCCGTATGACTTATTAGAGACCTGGATAAGGCCTGACGAGTTTGTTGCTCTAAATGAAACACCCCACAAAGCAGGGCCCAGGCCTTCTTGTCCAAAACCAGTGCCGGACCCTGGGCACAAATTCCCACATAAACACTCCAAAATCTTGTGGAGAGCCTTCCGAGAAGAGTGGAAGCTGTTGCAGCTGCAAAGGGGGGAACAACTCCATATTAAGGTCTATGTATTTGAATGCAATGTCATAAAGTCTCTGTTGGTGTACTGGTCAGGCATCACAATACTTTTGTCCATATACTGTATACTTCTTAACATACTAAATTACGCTTAGTGTATCAGAATTTGATCCTTCGCAATTGATAAGGTCTACTAAAGTGAACGGAAGTTGTTCCACTTTAGAATAGATGAGACGATTGTGAGTTCAGTGTCCAACCATGGTGAGGCGTGTGTTAGCTTCATCCTTCTGGCTTGATGGCATCATGTGCCCTAGGGGAAGACCTAGTAAGCTAGTGGGAATTGGTTATGACTAAGTTAAAGAGTAATATTTTTAATGATTTGCATTATAGGTATTATATTTCTATTATACATTCTGTAACTTTCAAGTTGCGCTGAAGTATGTACTAAATAGTTTACACCCAGTAGCATTATATATCAATTCGAAATTATAAATTATAAATTAAAAGTGTACAAACTTTCTGTAAATGATGTACTTAAAGTTACTTAAGGGCAATAAAATGTAGTAAAGATGTATTTAATCATAGCTTAATTACAATTTATACACACTTGTCATGAGTTGTCCCAGGGGTCACCAATGGAACTGAATAGACCCCTGTGGAGTTAAAACTAATCTAAGAGCAAGTGTAAAGACGTTAATCTATTGTTGGTTAACACAGTGGCTAATGTGGTGGCAGGCTGCTGTTTCCCATTAACTCTGCCCAGGTACGCACTTTGCATCAAGGTTGTAATAGAGACTGGGATAGCCATCGTGTGCTAATGCTTTGGATTAGGATAAGATGCTTAGAGCTTTGCTCTCATTACTAAGATAATGAGATTTGGATGGAACTGAAGGCATAACCTTGACCCATAATTTGGAGAGTGCTCAGCGCTTTACACAATAGGTGTTGTTGTTGTTCTGCCAGTTTGGTTCTTCAAAAATTCAGTTACTTGGAACAAGCTAAGCCCAAGGTACAAAGTGCACCAGTTTTTCATCACATCTAACAAATGTACAAATGTAGACCTTTGTTATTCATTAAGCTACTTTTGGGAGTTGGGAGCCAGTAGAAAAAGTGCACCTTCATTCTGACTTGCATTCTCACACGCATAGCTCAAAACTGATGTTCTCCTGGATGGAACATGTGAATTAGTGGTCTCCAAGCTGAGCAATAACACTAAATGGTTAACAACTCTGTGGTTTCTAAATGAGTGATGGCATGGACGTACAGCTTGGAATCTTTACCTTTTGTGGAGGTTCTTCGAATTTCCTCACACTTAGGGCAGCTGGTGGCCTGGTAGTTCAGGCATTGCCCCTGCAATCAGAAGGTTGTGGGTTCAAATCCCAACTGCTAGTGTCATCACTGAGGTACCCTTGAGCAAGGTACAGTCCCCACACACTGCTCCCCGGGCACCCCTTGTTGGTGGCAGCCCAGTGCATGACTTGGTGAATAGGTTAAATGCAGAGAAAGAATTTCACATTGTTCATACTGTGGCGTATTCATGGGTGACTATAAGGGGCCACTTTACTTTACTTACAGTGACACCTTGCAAATACCAAGGTCCCAGAGGTTATAAGTGTCCCTGCTGGCCACAAGAGGTTGGCTGAACAAATGAATAAAGACTTTTTAAAACCCTGACGAAATGATGTAACACCATAGCAACCTCAAAAAAATCCAATTTACGTGGGACTTCACAGTCACTGTAGTCAAGGAGAACATGACCAGGAACAAACTCGCTTCTGACTCCAGTACCCTTGTGAAGAGAAAATATATTTAAGTGTACTTCTAGAGTGCACTTAATATATAATGTACAAATTTGGTTTGCTCACCTTGGCCATATGTTGCCATGTCTCCATAAAAGCTCGGAATGAGAGACAGGGCTAGTCATTAAACATTTGGTGCTGTAGCCCCAGACGAACAGAAAGTATGTAAACACACCTGTATTAAACATTTAAATGAATTATTTTTACCTTTTTGATCATGTGTTGTTTTTATCCCCCAATTTATTCATATCCCCAAACTCATCACATGATGCTAGCAAGGTAGCAGAGTGAAGCTTGCATATGTCATGGATTGACATTACAGCTGCACTACTCACAAGCTCTTATAGCCAATCAAACCACAAGGTGAGTGGTGTTCAGACCATTGCTTTTTACAGGAACACCAACCACACAATAACTTTTTCATCACACCAATACACTGTTACAGCCTCAAGGATACTGCAGGTATCCTTGAGGTAATGCACATGTTTACTTGTTATTGCAAACCATAGGAAAGGCAAGGCAAGTTTGAAGGCTAGAACATGCTTCCACTGAGACAAATGAAGACAACCGGTGCATCTTTTCAAACTGCTGCTTAAGCGGTTTCATTACTAAGGGAGCTCTGAACATTGGTTATTTTTGAAAAATTTGAAATCAGAGTAAAAAAAACTTGGTTTGATTCTTCATGAGAAGGTTGTATCACAGACATTTTAGTACACAAATTTGTGGACCACTATACTAAAATGTGATGTTCTCAAATATTCAGTTTCTCTCTGTTATTGCTCATATCACCAGTTACCAGTTGTGACTCATCTCATTCATGTCAGGGATTCTTTTGGAACCTCCATAAGGGGCCTCAATAAAATTTAAAAAAGCTGTTTTGCGGCCACACTCTGCTTTCGTCTTGGGTGAATCTGACACATCTGGCAAACTGCTGCTCTTGGCAGATAAAGATGGCAGATAAATGCAAGGTTAGCTGGAAAGGTGTTTTAAATTAGGCTGAGCTGAACTATTCAGCAGCATATACATTGCAATGTTACATTTCACATTTTACCTATTTTTTTTGGGGGGGTGGACAATTTACATCAAACGTAATGTGAATGATGTGAAAGATAGCGATGTGTACGCATAACTGACACATCAAGCCACTGATACACATTTTTCTCTCTCTGCTCTCTCAGTCTGGACCAACTTTATGAAAATGATCAGCAGTCATATTGCTAAAATGTGGCACAGTAACTGACTGCATCACGCCCACAGTAATGCACTGAGAATTAATACTCGAACACACACAAAGCAGGAGACAAAGTGGTGGAAAAATAAATGAATATGTTTACGAAACTGCAGCACCCACACTTCCCGTGATGCTAGAGGTTAGAATGCACATTCAAGGCATCAAACTAGCAATGAAGTTAGCAATCTGAGAGCCTGGCTGTTGTGAAAGTGCATTCGGCACCATCAAAGCATGTGATATAAGGAACAGGGTCTGGCTAAGTCCTGGCTTGGGAAACGTAATTTTTTATGCTCATTTGAAGAAAAAAAATCAACCCTCACTGACCTCACCTAATGCAGTTGTATTTTTACCCTCACCTGATGCAGTCAGTTTTAGAAAAACCATTACAAAGGTATCAAACCATGTCACATTCAGGAACCAAAACTGGTCTTAAACATAACACACAGGCCACTGGGGATGTGAATTAGACCTCAAGTTAAACCTGTTTTATATTAAATGTATTTGTGTAATACTGCAACCTGGAGTATCTGTTAAATACCAGTACCAGTCTGATCTCTCTAGCAACTAAGCTATTAATACACAAAATGAAAGATGGTAGTGTGAGCAGACACAGCGACCCCTCTCTCTCCTAAAATGCTATCACGCCAATCGTGTCTTTATGGAAGGATCTAAGAAGACTCGCGGTGATGGAGTGTCTACAACAGCGATACTTGGTGCCGGAATGCTACTGTTCTGTACAAACACTGTTCTCCGATGGCAGAATTTATTATCATTAAGTGCTGACCCTTCTACCTACCGAGGGAATTTACATCGATTCTGCTCATTGCTGTTTATATCCCTCCCACTGCAAACACCAGTGACAGGAGCACTCAATGAACTAACCAGGCCATCAGTGACAAACAGACAGTGGACCCAGACGGATTTCTCATCACAGCTGGAGACTTCAATCACGCAGATTTAGAAACTTTAATGCCCAAACTACACCAACATGTGGACTGTCCCACAAGAGGAGACAACATACTGGACCTGGTGTACACAATCTGCAAGGCAGCATACAAGGCCTCCCCCGTCCCACACTATGTCTGACTCCAGCCAGCATGGAGCGGACCCTCTCAAGGATCAACCCACATAAGGCAGCTGGACCAGACAACATTTCTGGACATGTTTTGAAGGACTGTGCCGAGGAGCTCAAGGAAGTCCTCGACGACATCCTCAACATCTCCCTGAGCCAAGCTGTGTCCCCACGTGTTTCAAAGCCACAGTAACGGTTCCAAAGAAACCTCTCCCATCCAGTTATAACGACTATCGGCCCATAGTACTGACTGTCATGAAGTGCTTTGAACAATTGGTCATGCAGAACATCAAGTCCATCCTTCTTCCCTCCCACGACCCATTCCAGTTTGCATACAGGTCAAACAGGTCCATAGAGGATGCCATTTCCACTGCTCTTCACCCAGCCCTCACCCACCTGTACAAAAAGAACACCTATGTCTATATGCTGTTCTTAGACTTCAGTTCAGCATTTAACACGATCATACCCCAGCAACTAAAACAGAAACCACCTGGGACCTACAGTATGTTCCCTCTAATTTTTCATGTGTCTGGGCAAACACACAAACTCCCTGAGTGGTCCCTTGGACCACTGTGAGCAACATCAGACATGTGCACTGTGGTCACGACAGCATCGCATCTTTCCAAGATACAGGGTTTATTAAAAGAATCAAATTTCAGCATTTACATTTCTGTTAGAATACTTTTCAGTAAGTGCTTTAGCCCACTTACAATAAAAATTACAAAAATCATGTTCATGACCTGTGTAGTATGTTAACACTATTGGAAGTATAAATATTTAATTTTAACTATGGCAAAACATGAACTGCCAACCAAACCAAGCCAACTATGAACTCCAATTTTGAAAAACACACTGAATATTTTTATTATATAGCTTCCAGTGTGCGAAGCTCCTACTGTGGTCTGGGAGAGAATCCTGTAACTCTTTGTCTGCAAAATACAGTATGTAATGACACGATTATTTGCATTTCTACTACTCATAAACTAGTAACAATATTTAATGATCAGTATCCATAAATGAAAATTGTAAAATAAATGACACTAGATGAGCACAAATCTGATTGAGGACTTAAATTTCACCTTAATTTTTCCATCTGTCCTTCTCACATCTCCAGTGGTTATACATGTTGTCCAGGTTGATGGCCTCATCTGCTTGCAGCTTTGACTTTATGCACATCAGCTGGTTCAAATGGTCCACTTCAAGACGATTTCTGGATGCTGTTTTGATATGATTCTAGAGCCTCTTTCACAAGCTGCACTGGATGCTTTAAATGTAGTACAAATATCCACAAGCTGTGAGATGTGTTTCAGCTCCTCACATTTTAATGTTGCAGCCACCATATCTGAGAATGTGCTGATTGACCCTTGTTTAAGTGTTTGCATCATTATGTACTTGTACTGTTAATGACCTCCCCAGAATGTGGGCAACTGGAGAACATCCTTTTCCTCTGTCAAGTGTTTGGAACGCAACTTCTCAATCTTTGCTCTTGCAAAGCAGTGCCCTCCCATCACAGTCAGGTTGCGTCTTTGAAAAGAAAGACACAGGTGTGAGTGCTCGCCAAAAACATCTCCCAGAGCAGTGAGAGTAACCTTGAACTTTGAATCGGTCAGCTTTTTGTTACAGTAATTTACCACTGGATCTCTGTTATCACTGGATTCTCTCTTGCAGTATTCTTCCAGTACAGTGTAGTTCCTCAGAACAGCATTCACAGCTTGGTACCACGACAGCCATCACACTTCATTCAGAGGCCTGAATGACAGTGTATCCTCATCAAGAATCTTTGCTAGGTCTTCCAATTTTCCCCTCTTTACAGTGGATCTAGAGAAAATGGAATAAACTGTTCTAAGAAGAGTTTCCACATCACGCATCAAAGGTACATCTTTCCTTGCATCATCAATGCCCAAGTCCTCTCTATGGGCTACACAGTGTTGTTCAGTTAGGTGTGGTATTTGCCGCTTTAATAAAGCTGCACCTCCATTGTGCTTTCCTAGCATTACTGAGGCACCATCGGAGGTCAGCATCACCTTTCTCTGCACGTCTAGTTCATGCTTGGTGTAAAACTAAGTTATTGCCTGCACAATATCCTGAGCAGTGCATGCTGTCAGGTGGATGATGCCGCCAAACACAGTTTTATGGTTGACGTTATTTTCCTCCATGTATTTAATATACAGGACTAGCATTTTGTGCACTGTTATGTCTGTGCTCTCATCTACGATCAGGGTGTGCCAAGGTGCATTTCTAAATTTACACATCGTCTCATTCTGCACTATTTGATTAACTGAATTCACAAACTCAAAGGCATAATTTTTGCTTCGCCACCTTTCTGGTATACTCACATATTTTGCCATGTGATCGTGAATTTGTTGAATTGACAGCATAGAAGCATTCATGTTGATGGCTAGTAGAATATTGTCGATGAGAACTTTAACTTGCTCCGGGTTGGATTTCTTTACAAGTGACAGTATCCATTACTGTCCTTGGATTGTACTACAGACATTACCGGAGATATGAGTGACATTCTCTACTCTATTTATCCTATTTTATTCTTCTATTCTGTTCTATTTTTCTACTAAAGCGAGAGGGAAATGGCATTTTGATTCTTCTGTATGTCCTGTACATATAGTGAATTGACAATAAAAAAATCTTTGAATCTTTGAATCTTGAATCTAATACAGTTGTCTGAAATTTGTTATTTGTAACTTTGAATCTGAAGTGTCTGCCTACTTCCTCAATTATATGCTGCGTAACTTCAAGTTTTTAGACCCATGTAATGCACAATTTGTCCATTATGGAATTCTGCACATATGGCTGACACAGCCATGCCCCTAATAATTAAATAGTTATATAATAAATTATATTTACATTTGATTTACAAATGTTGGTGTCTTAATGTAGAACATTATTATAATAACTTTTAATTAAATTCCAGTTATAATAAAACACTCCCTCTACAAATTATGTGGTATTCATGTGCTTGGGTGGTATCCATGGGTGAGGGGGATCAATATTTAAATATAAAAAAACAGTTTGAACAAACAACACTAGTACGGTTGCAAAGTAATTTCTCATTTTAATTCATCTTGACATTATGGGATTTATGTCTTGACAGATTTTGAGACAGAGACCAAAAAAAGTTACTTTGGGAGCGAAACTGTACTCACATTTTAATTACTTTCTGTAATTCATGAGTCAAGTACGTAAAAACTACCAGAAAATAGAGACACAAAGTAGGTAACTTGATATCTTTGCATTAGTGTCTTCCTTTGTAATATTGTGATCAAATAATAGGAACAATGCTCTGAATCCATTAAAATTATTATTTTTATGAGGTGAAAAAAATCTATGTTAATATGCAATAACATGAATTCCTCAGGCTGTATTGGTGTTTTTCCAGTATAATGACCCTCCATCCCACACTTTTGGTGACTTGTGTAGTACAATTATTACATCACAATATGCCTTTTGTTACCCCTGACCATAACTGTGACTCTGTCACTGGTTTTGTGGTATTGACTTAAGGTTTAGAATCTGTTCTTTTGAAAGGATTTATTTGATGCAGCGTGCCTCCGATTACTGACTGCAAAGGATCATTGATCAATAATTCCTGAAAATCATATAAGGGTCATAAACTTGTAACAAAGCGAGTCAAGGGATGTGAGTAAGTCCTGATGTTATTCTGGTCTTTCCGTATGTGCATAAGCACATTCCTGAGCAGTTTCCACATACCCTATGCTTCTCCAGTATGTACTTCTCTTCCACAACCTCAACAACCATAAAAGTATTTTAAGCATCTACGAGCACTGGCCACGTCTGAATGCTATTTTCAGTTTGAGCTGTGCACAGCTGTTGAGCTCATTCAGGAGCAAAATGGTGACATGCTTTGTGTGTTTCAGCAAAGGAATTCTGTTCAAAGGTACTGTGTGATTCACTGATTGATACACCCGCTCAGTGGCAGATGTTAGTTAGTTATACTGATCATCATCTGAAAGTTCTTACAATTTCCTGAATATCTCTCTGAAAGACCAATATGAACCATCATCACTGATAAAAGCTTGTTACAGAGATAGATTATCAGTTAGCCCACATGTTTAACTGCAGGCCAGGCCTTGGGAAGCTTTTACAACTTAATAAAGTAACAAAGAGTTCCCCAGTCCGAGGGAATTAGCCATTTTTTAGAATGTGCCGTAGTCAGAACTTGCATTCCCTGAAGATTCCTGCAGCACACCATAAAATCTAATGAGCACCGACGGTTTACTAAGCTCCCTGAAAATAGAGTGCAGCCCCAAATAGCTTTTTTGGAAAGCTTTGCTATGGAGGACACATGCTGTTACCTCTCAAACTCAAAAACCCCCCTAATTTTCTGAATAAATTTGCAAATAAAATCAGTTTCATAACTTGCCATAGCAACAACTGCCGCAAAATGCTTAGGATCACAATGTTATGCTTAGCATCAACATGCTAGCTTAAATTGAAAATAGACAGTAAAATAGAAAGAGGAAATGTTCAAAAATGTGTGCAGAGTCAGTGTGGGGTCTAAGAGACAAAGTCTGTGTCAGCAGATGTCAGGGGCCTTGATGGAGAGTTCACCTGCTGAAGATAAGATGCTGTTTTTGTAAGGTTTGTTCTGGTCTTGATAGACATCTTGCCAGAGGATATTTTTGAACATTCCATATCCAGGATGGGACGGGTCAGCCACAGTCTTTCCTGAATACTTTAGGGTCCTGGAGGTGCGCAGATCCTGGGGGGATGGTGGATTGCAGAGCAGATGATATGTTGCAGCCTGAACTGGTCTCTTGTAGTGGCAGCAGTATAGTGGTTCTGGGAGATAATGATGCCCAGGAAGTAGAGGTACTCCACACTGTTTACCGGAGAGTCAGGCAAAGTAATGGACCTGATCAATTTCCCTCATGTAGATGAAGGATCTGCGACGTGCTGGTGACTGTCCAGGGTGTACCCTGCCTTCACCCGTAGCAACTGGAATAGGCTCCAGTCCCCCCCCCCGACCCCGAGTGCGGGATAAAGGGGTAGAAAATGGATGGATGGCTGGATAGATGAAGGATTCACAAACTGGTCTAAATACCAATCCGTAAAAGTGCTCTCACACTGCAAACAAACCAAACAATTGTATGGTTGAATGCTCTGAGACCACTTCATTTAGCCAGACTGAATTTTGTTTCTTTGGTCTGCACTGTGTTCCAAGGCACCATTCATATTTGCTATTTTAGTTCACAATATGAGCAAACTGCCAAATTAACAGTGTTACTACTACATCATTATATGGCAGTGTCCCTTTCTCTTTCCATCTCCATCAATGTTCCTAGTACCAGGTATCTAGCAAGTGCCCTAATTCCCAATTCTAGAAAAAGAGAGTAAAAGGAGCACAAAATTCAGTTTTACAAATGAAATCTTACACAAAAAATGGCCCAAAAATAAATAGCAGACATAGTAAATCTGCACAAGGTCAAGTAAAAGAGCAAGATATAGGAAAGGTGCAAAGCCATAATACACTGAAAACATGTTTAAAACTTTTGTTAGCTACAGTTATTGATTTGTTCTAGTTGGATATTAGAGAAGCCAGACTTTCTCACGTGCATGATGTTTGTACATCGAAACCTTTACATCTCTATTTGTATATCCAAAGTATTTTTTTTAATAAAATTGTAATTTGAATAACCTCCATTGTGTTGAACACAGGGCTGGACATTTTTTTTAAATAAAAAAATGTCCAGCCACACACACACACACACACACACATGACTGATTTGTGAATAGCAGTCCTTATGTTGTCAGACGTGACCTCCTGTAGCAGTGAAATTATGTTAAGTTTTATAGGCACAGCAAGTAATTCTGAAGAATTATTGTTGTGGTGGAGTAAATCATAATAGGCCATAAACATTTTGAAGATAAATTCAGGCCATAAATGAATCACAAACCTCATATCCTCCTGACTTCACAATAAATAACACATAACATGGGTGAATATATACTTCTTTATCTCAAAAGCTGATTATATCACAGCGGTTTAATCCTCTGCCTATTTAAACTATGTGTGCCCACACAGTTTATATTTCTTGTTCAGCCCCATGACGTTTATGTTTTTTGCAAAAGTAAAAGAGCCCTCTAAGTCTCTTTGAGTTATGTGGGTTAGCACAGCAGCATTCAGCATTTTTCTTGCAAAGAAAGAAACATCAATTGTAGGTACATGTCTTTGTTTCATTTCTCTCCCATTCTGGCCACAGCTGTGCACAACCTCTCCTGACACACAGACACAGACACACACACACACACACACACACACGCACACACACACACACACACATACATAATGGCATACATTGGGCAATGCTCTGCAGTTATGATGCAATTATTAAGTGGTTTGGTTGTGTTGCTTTTCTTGACCCCGTCATGAACACATTATTGGTCATTTTCACTGGAAATTACAGGGGCTACAGTGATACTTAAAAATCTCTTTAAAATCAGGAACTGTCTCTACTCTGCCTCTGAATGCAACAAGGCTTTTCACAACTTCCATGAGTCTTCACTTTTTGTCATCTTGACTGGTTCTGATGTAAATAGCATTAACACCTTTAACAGGCCTATTATTTAGGAATAAACTTAAGACATGGATATTGGTTTTACATAAATGTATGTATAATAAATATATTCAACTTTACTTTTGCCATTTTAACTGTAAAGAAATTTAATTTCTACTTTTCACAGAAAACAGTTAGCTGACTAGCAGGTAGGGTTGCAACGATTAGAAATTTTGGCGGTACCAATAACTATATTTTAAGTAGCTCTGCTCTGAAGTTATGTATGCACAATTTTTGTAAGCCTTACAAACACTAACCCAGATTGGTTTTGTGAAATACATCCCCAAACTTTCAAACTGCCAAAACAACATGCAGTCTACAAGATCTTAATCCGGATGCTGTTTGAACTGGTTAAGAAAGGTTTTAGGAAAGTATTTATAAAAAAGATTTGACGACTATTGAGTTTTACTGTAATGTGTTACTCCATTACCCTCCTAAAAAAGGAAAATAATGGACTCCAAATATGTCTTTTGACTACTTCTGAGGAAACTTCTGGGTAAATTTGATTTGTTGCCAAACTATTTTGTAAGACTTACGGTAAAACTTAATTCTTCCTAGGGTCTTGCGGTAAGTACCAGACAATTAACTCTTGTTCTGTGTTCTCCATGTATTGAGGTGTCATTGTGTTGGCCATTGCCTTAATTACCTCAGAGAGAGAAAGGTATTTTGAGAAGTCTCACAGCACAAACAGGAAAGAGATCAAACTGATGCTATGAAGGTGCATTGCAACAGTTTTGGCGGTTTGTAAAGTACACATACCTTGTTGCTGCACTGGCCATTTTATCAAAAACACCTACCAAGTGCATTTTGAAGGTTTCTATTTACTTACTGCCTATCTTCTACTGCACAGTTTATCAGCCAGCTCTTCCACACACCAGCACACTGTATCCCACTACAATGGGTCACTGCTGCACTCACAATGCAATGGTTTATCACCCAAATGATATTTACTCAGCAATAGCCCTGTGTTAGCACCTTTCCCACTGACAGCTGGGATAAACTGTGGTTAATAAATATATGAGTCCTATATACACACTGTATGCCCAAAGGTTTTTAGACACCCCAACTCTTTCAGGAAGTGACTAGATATTTGGACATTGCTGCAAGGATTTGATTGTCACAAGGGCATTAGAAAGGTCAGGCACTGATGTTGGATGACTTTTTTGGATAACAGACGCCAGTCCAACTCATCCCAAAGGTGGATGGATCTTCATCACTCCAGAGAACAGTGTTCTACTGCTCTACAACCCAAAGCCAGGGGGCTTCATAGCCCTATAGCCAGTCCTGGACATGGTAACCTTAGGCTCATGAGCCAACTCAGTGCATTGGACATAATGTACAGACATTTATTTTTGTTCCTTGTGTTCCAAACCAGATATTGACCACTGACCAATCTTTTAATGATGCATATCCTTAAAGAGGAAGTCAGGGTTTCTTTTTTTCAAGAAGAGCATACCAGCACACTGTTAAGAACACAGAATCAGTTCCTGTGTTGTAACATTGTGTTGTAAGGGTTCCAGTAATTGTAACAGACTGCACAGCAACTCTAGTTCATAATCTGATTGGCTATAAATAAAGAATTAAGCCTGCTATTAAATCTAATATGAGTAGTAATTCTAGCATAATAGCAGTTAACATTTTAATATATAACAAGGATTAATATGGGCCTCTATCTTTAATACAATTAGGCCTACAGTAAGTCATTAAGTCTGTGCCACCTTGATGGAAAGCTGAGGTGACAGCGAAGTGCCAAAGTTTGAACCCTCAAGATTGCCTTATAGGTTTGTTGATTTATTACATGAAAATATGTCATAAATCAATAGGAACAGGAAACATCCTCAAATATAGCAATTTTGGTGACAGTGACTGTCATCTAAAAATCTGATGCATGAACATTCCTCCTCATGACTGATTTGTGAATAGCAGTCCTTATGTTGTCAGACGTGACCTCCTGTAGCAGTGAAATTATGTTAAGTTTTA
>JBBIGA010123933.1:0-10744 GCA_037576975.1 Alestes dentex | reverse complement strand
TAATAAATATATTCAACTTTACTTTTGCCATTTTAACTGTAAAGAAATTTAATTTCTACTTTTCACAGAAAACAGTTGACTAGCAGGTAGGGTTGCAACGATTAGAAATTTTGGCGGTACCATTATAGTCTGAGAAATAATCACAGTTTCACGATTATCACGGTAATTTTAGCTGAAATGATTACACAACTGTATTAACATATATAAATCACACAAACACATTCTATAAAGGTTTTGAACTTCAGAAGGCATTTATTGCTGCTTTTCAGAGATACTGCTTAGAAAAATTAATTAGTAAAATAAAAGGAATCTCTGTAACCATCTGTAAGGCTGCAAAAATCTGTAAGCTGCACAGACAGAGGTTTTTGTTGCCTTTTGAATACACCACAGTCTAAAAAAGTTATCTCAAGTAATCTCTGGGCAAACTAATGATATTTAAAGCTGTATTTTAACACACTCATGGAACAGAAAATTTGTAATTAAATTCAAGTAAACTTGCTCTGTAAACACATTTTTTATACTTTCAGTTTGTATTTTTTAGCAAGAGAAATGAACTCAGACCTACCTGATGACTTGAATATGAATTGCACTGTTTAACTTAAAGATGCAGTTAAAATTGCTGCTTTTTAAAGACGCTGCATAGTTTTGTAAATAAAATAAATCTGTAATTAAAATAAAACTAATCTCTGTACACATCTATAGGCAGCACAGAGGTCATTTATTGCTGCTAAAATACTTAAATGCAGTGACAATAAAAGAAAAACAAGAAAATAATGTATAACCTGCCTACATAAGAGCTTTAACAGTTCACAACATCAGTCCAAGTTAAAGTGCAAAAAGGTGAGCATGTTCACATTTTCTGAGCTCAACGAGGTGAGAGAATATTGCCACTACTGCTGAACACTCTCTCCGAGGGGACGCTGGTAGCTGTAGTAGCTTTTGTAGTAGCTAGTAGCTTTAGCATCTTTTGGGTATCCAAAATATTCCCACACAGGAGACTTCAAGCTTATATGAGTGACTGCCAACTAGCTAATGGAAGCTAATGCATAAGGTAAGCTAACAGGCTAGCTTACCTTAAGCAGGTGTAGCAGGTGTAGTTCAAGTTCAGTCTATACAGATAATGTTGCTAACTATGAAAACCAGTAGTCCATGAAAAAACAGTAGTCGTCAGAGCTACTTTTATTTTTGTAACATTTTAAAGTAACACAAGGCAATTAACCAAACAGTTAAGCTCTTTACTGTTACATGAGTCATTTTCTTTCACTTGAATTTAAATTATTTTTCTGTAGTATACGTGGTATGTGGTGTGTTGCTAACGATGAAAGCCAAATGCCACTGATTAGCATTATTTGTCTGTTATCAAGTTAATTAGTGACTACTTGCCTCTTGTCCTAGGGTAGCTGGTGTCCTAGTGGTTAGGAAGTTCGTGGTCAGAAGGTTGTGGGTTTGAATCCCAGAATTGCAGGTGGCACCTCTGAGGTAAGGTACCGTCTCCACCTGCTGCTCCCTGGGCGCTGTGTTCCTGGCTGCCTGCTGCTTCACTTTGTGAATGGGTTAAATACATGGTGAATGGGTTAAATACAGAGAAATAATTTTGTACTGTTTACACTGTGTGATGTGGTGTGTTCACGTATGACAAATTGCCAGTTTACACTTACACTTATTCATTGTTAGCAAAATCAGTCATTTAAGTAATAGGTTAGTATATTTAGCATCAGTAGTCAGTAAATCTAATAAAACTTTGAGCCCCATATCTCTTCCTGTAATGCGATCAATCTATAAATAAATTTAATATTGGGTAAAGTAATTACCCAACTTTAGCATGTATGATTTGAACTATTCCTTTAAGGCAGGATTTTCAGTACTTTCTCCACTCTTTGTATGTTTTTAATCATTTATCGTTTTAAATCCTCGTTATCATGACCTTTCAGGTCCAGGGCAGGCTCTCTGACGACTGGAAATGCGATGACCACAAGGAAACTCTACTCTGCTCTGAAATGCTAGCTGCAGGCCCTGGGCCATGCAGGGGATATGCTGGAGCAGCCATGGAGCTGTCAAGTGCACCCAAGAGAAACGAGATGCAAGCAAACAAGTTTGCCAAATGGGGACAAGAGGGGTGAACTAATTGGAGACAGGATAGGAAAGCTAATTATAAAGAGATCGCTAATTGGCTGTTTGTTAATGTGTACCGTGCTCAGTTAGTCATGTCATGCAATGATCCATGATCTTTTGGTGATATTGTGCTTCTGAAGACTGATGAATCTCTCTGGGTAACTGGAGTGGAAAGTGGGGTGAGCTATTTGCAGCATGATACAGCGGCCTACAGACCTCTCAGATGACACACCCTCCTGCTAACTTCAGGAGTAAAACCAAGCCTCAGTTTGATGGAAATCATGAATCATTTCTTATAAAAAAAAATATCTGACTTACAGAGCCGTGTTTGACACATGTTAATTCTTTTTTCAGGATGTCACAAATAACAAAGGCAAATACATATTGTAGTTATTGGAACAACAACATGGTTTAATTATTTTTACATAATTTGTAAAAGTCTGCAGCCCTCTGCACTGACTCAAAATTTTATGATAAACAAACGCAGAGAAATGTTTGGAAATGACTCCAACATCAAAATCCACAATGGCTGCTCCATGGATCAACAGTAGTCAAAGGTGTAGTAAATAATGTTTATTAGCATTTGTGTCTGATTAAATCAGTCATTCACACAGTACTATCTAACTTCTACCTTTAGAAATGTTGCTGCAGTGTTTTTTGGAGTAAAATTGCCCCTCGGGGACAAATAAAGTTCTTTGAATTGAATTAAATTGAATTGAATTGAAAATACCACATAATGGATTTTCAACTGGTACTGACAATAATGGCTAAAACAGCTAACCTGGCTGGAACCTGGCTTACCGACTTCTACTGGAACACGGTCAGCTGTGGTGTGACATTCCCATCTCTTCCCACTTCTGTGGTAAGTTGAATGCAGCATCAGCCTACAGCAGCGTTTCAACCTGGATTGTTTTTGAATGAGGTACAATGCAGTAAAATATAACACCGCCAATCAGAACCACATTTTACATTATGTGATCTTAAAGGAACAGGAACAAAAACAGCCAGAAATTGAAAAACTGAAAAATAATATTAACAATGGTGTTGGTTTCACCCACGCACTCCCACCTGTCATCAAGGTAGATCATCACCTATCTCAGAGACCCTCCCTGGTGCCTGTTGTTCACATTTCCTATAATAAGATAAAAATTGAACAATAACGTTCCCACACTGATAGCACCTATAAACAAAGTGGAGTCTCCCTCCTAAATCTAAATTTAACTATGGGCTATCAGCATTTTGCCTCACAGGGTGGGGAGACAGCTACAGTAAATCACCCCTGCAAAGGATCTATGGATGCCAAGCTTGAGCAATCATGGACACAAAAAAACTGGACTGGACTGTTATACTCCCCACTCTGACTGCTCTATGTTCCTATTTTTGTGATTTGTTTAGAAGATTCTGCAGCTATTCTGCAGTTTTGTGATTAAATGAGTAGCACCGGGGTTTTGCAAAGTATTATGTGTAGGCTTTTTCTGGACCTTTGGGGCCTCCTTACATCTACTGAAGAATCTGTTTTCTTCATATATTTCACATATAATTCACATAATTGCCCTACTGCTAATAACATCCTCACCATTCCACTGTCCTCCCACTCATTCACACTCAGGTATTCTTTCCTACTGACCTTCATTCTCTCTTTTCCAGAGCATGTCTCCATCACTCCAGGGTCTCCTCACCCTGCTCTCAACAAGATCACAATGTTATCTGCAAATATAATAGCCCACAAGCAGTCCTGTCTGATCTCGTCTGTCAACGTGTCCATCACCACAGCAAACATGAAAGGGCTCAGAGTTGATCTTTGGTGTAAACCCACCTCCACCTTGAATGCATCAGTCACTCCTACCACAGACCTCACTGCTGTCACACTGCCCTCATACATACCCTGCACCACTCTCAAATAATTCTCTCCAACTCCTGACTTCCTCATACAATACCACAACTCCTCCATAGGCACCCTTTCATATGCTTATTCCAAGCCACTGTGTCTTTCTGACCTTTTCTGTACTTCTCTATCAGCACCCTCAGAGCACAAATTGCATGTGTAGAGCCCTTTCCTGGTATGAAACAATGCTGCTGCTCACTGATCATGACATCTCTTCTTAACCTTCCACCACTCTTTCTCATAACTTCCTGCTGTGACTGTTCAACTTTGTACTTCTGTAGTTACTACAGCTCCACTGCCATCTCTCCTAAACACTAAAAAGCCTCCACAGGTATGTCATCTGGAAAAACAGCCTTTCCATCCTTTATCCTCTGCATAGCTGCCCTTATTCCCTTCTTGCTAATCCTCTGCACTTCCTGATCTCCACATCCTTCAGCCTTCTCTATCACTCATTTTCCTCATTCACTAGTCCCGCAAAGTACTCCTTCAACACACTTTCCCTGCCTGTGAGTACATTTCCATTGTTATCTTTTACCACCCTAACCGTAGGCACATCAGCTAACAATAATGGTGACGGTCGTTATAAACCCGGGCCTCGACCAACCAGTATGGAAAATTTCCTGGTTGTCTGTATATATGACTTTTCTCGCTTTTATCTAAATATTTTCTTACAGATTACTTTTTATGTCAGACTTATAGCAGTTTTATTGATTAATATTTATGTAAGAAAAATTCTTATGTAAGTGCAGAAGAAGAATTCATACTTTGCTTTTTTATCACTACTTCTTGCAATCTCTTTACTCCTAAAGGGGATTTAGCAGAAAAAATTTAGAAATCAGTGAACTTTTATTAATGCAATATTAATAGATGCTTTATTTCTCCTGAGACTTGGGGTCTTTTCCAACAAATATAAATGTTAAAATAAAGCATGTCCTGGGATCATGAGTGCAAGATTTGTTTGGATTTTCATGGATTAATGTGTAATAACATTGAAACAAATATCCCTTACGAGCTGATAAAAACATGAGAAGATAAATGGGTTTTGAGGATAAGCAGACTGTGAGTGGATATAATAGAGATTTGCAGAAATAAATGTGTCCTTCTTCCAGGTTTATGTTTCACTGGAAAAAATGAACTTAAAATTGCACACCTCTCAGTCTTTGACTCCTTTTCCACTGAATAGGTGATTCACACAGGACCAGCCATTGTCATTGTATATTCAGTTTGGAAACCAGGCCATTCCTCTGAAACAGCTCTGCTTTGCAATGACTGAGGCATTAAAATCAGCCAGAGCAGCTACTTAGTTCTTGACAATACACAGCTATAACTGCCCTTCCTGCCAGATGACCGCACCATCTCGGCACACATCTCAACTTGTCTATCCACATGGATGATGGATCATCCACCTACAGTGAAATCTTGCCAAGAAGGAACTTCTGGTTAACCCAGCCAAACCTTATATCCATCAACATATCAGTATAAAAATTGCCTCTTCATCCCATCCAAGGTGGTGAGAAACATGGATGTCATGATCAATTGTCTCTCGGTCATGTCGCTTCGACTTTTACAACATAGGAGAATCTGGCCATACCCAACTCCTGGTACAAGCCATGGTTATCTCCTGCCTCAGTTACTGCAATGTCCGCCTAGTGGGTCTTCCACTTTCCATGGTAAGACCCCTACAGCTGGTTCAGAACACAGCAGCTCAGCTGGTCTTCAACCAACTCAAAAGGTCGCATGTCACCCCACTGTTGATTGATCTACATTGGCTACCCATGGCTGCCTGAATTAAGTTGAAGTCACTAACTCTTGCCTACAAGAGTGACATCTGGATCAACACCCAGGTACCTTAATCTTATAGTTCAGCCTTATGTTCCTACTTGCTCCCTCTGCTCCTCCATGGAACATCATCTGGCTCTGCCATCCCTACACACAAGGCAAACCCAGTACAGTCTCTTTTCTTTTGTGGTTCCCTGCTGGTGGAATGAGCTGCCTAAGATCACAAGAGCAGCAGAATCCCTCTCTAGCTTTAAAAACCTCCTGAAGGCTCTGTTCAGAGAGCATTTCCTCTCCTAATGCACTCCTAATCTATCTTCTTGCACTATTCTTACACAAAGATTTTAGCACTTAGTACTCTCCTTTGGTTCTCACACTGTCCTGAAACTTGAGTGTTTCCTTGTATTGTAAGTCACTTTGGATAAAAGCATCCGCCAAATGTATGTAATGTAATGTAATGTAATTTAAGCATATTTTGTTTTCTAGACGGTGGAACACATTTCATTAGGAAACATTACCAGAGAAAGTTCTGCTACATGCCTAACTTGCTCCAGGACAGGTTAAGGATCTACAGGACGCACTTGGTCAGTGATTTGAGGGCTAATAATGACAATAAAATTGACATTATATTACATTACATTATATGTATCAGATGTCTAACTGGTTGTACAAATACTGAACTAAAGGTTTCAATGTACGATAAACCTGAGAAAGTCTCACTTCCCTAATTTCTACAGACAGCAAAGTAAGAGCAACGCCTTAACTATGTCTGTTCGGCGTCATTTCAGCACCTACAACATCCTGCTATGCACCCTGGGGCCAGAAACTGACCATTGCTGAAGGGCTAATTTATTATGCATCAGATGGGTTATTGTCTCTAACTCTACAACAGGAAGGTACAGCAATGAGGCATGGGCAAAAAAGTGACCAAGAACTGTTTGTAAACATCTCTATAGATATAGATGTAGGAATACATTTGACTTGTGAGAATGAGTAAAGGCAAGGATAATCACATAATGTCATATCTGTGATAAAGACAGCAGTCTTTGCTGTACCTTGATATCCAATGTCAGAACAACATTAGCTAAATGACACTTGACAAGCCCTTTTTTGGTAACTGAAAGAGGTGCAGTAGACACAAATGAGGAAACTGAGGTAAGTATTAGTTTTGAGGAAATTATGGTCTATGTAGCCACACAGTAGCATTCTCAGCTATAACGTGTTAGGAAACTTGAGTGATATTTACTCATGCATTTACATCTACACTCAGCCGTAGTGGCCAGCTTATTAGATATTACTGAGATATAACATAAATAGGTCTGAATATACATTGACACCTGATCATCATACTTATAACGTAAGGCATTACTCCCTATCACTGATCGCTCAAAAACAACCTTTCCATCAAAGGAAAAGTGCCACTATGGGTCCAGCTCTGACCAGATGCCAGCACTGACACCAACATGTTAGTAGCATAATGGTGAGGGTGGCATTTTTCAAGTGTCTTAGGCACAGCAGCAAGTATTAGATGTACCCTTCATATTACTGCCTTGTAGTAAAAGTCTACAGCTCATAAATTAATATTTTGGTTGGAGAATTGCTTTCAACCATGCAGTACTAATAAGGTGCACAACAACCCCATACTACTGTGTCTGTTATACTTATAAAAGTGGAACACGCACCATGATCAGTGTTGATCAGTGTTGTTTTCTTGGGGCTCATTACATCCTCTTCACTGATGTAACCCCCAATAATGAATTTTGATAATGATTATTTAGGAATAAAACATATCAAATTGTTTGTTTTCACTGCTAAAACAAATGCTACAATAAATCAATTTATCAGCATTACTAATCTGTGTGTCACTGTCTGATATGGGAACTGCACTGTTTCAGACTGTAGGACCCTACAGCGGATTGTGAGGACAACTGGGAAGATCATTTGGGGGTCTCAATTCACGGGTCACGTGATGCGCAAGAGGCACCAGAAGTGGCGCGCATCACATGGTATAAAAGCCCAAGGTAAGGAGGTAGCCATTGCTCAGACATTTAGTCTTCACTCCGCATCCAGCTAAGATTCATCCCTTCAGAACTGTGAGTATGCCAGTTATTTTTCTCTCCCGTGTGTGAATGAGAATGCTGATTCCAGGTGGGAATCTTCACTCTCTAGAGGGAGTGTTCTCAGATTAAAGCGCATGGACTACCTACTCACTTGTGTTTACTCCACGACTGGGGTTCTCCTCCTATGACAAGCCCTATGTTTGCCAGCATTGTAGATGACCCTACGCACCCCTTTAACTATTTACCCTCCTGCCATCTGGAAAAAGGTACCAGAGCAAACGTTCCACCACCACCAGACTCTGCAGCAGCTTCTTCAACCAGAGAGACAGATTACTGAGCACAGTATTGCCCCCAACATCCATAAGGCCTAATCTAGACCCCTTCCAACATCAACAATAGACTGATCACACTGCCCCTTAACCCTCATCATCGTTAGTGTTACATTAACATTAGCTTTACCTGTGGCTGTAGTATTGCTAGTAGTTGAGATGTAAATAGCTTTAAATGTCACTGACCTGGCTGGCTGTATTATATTTTTTCCTCAGCTACCGCATTCGTTGAGAGGTCAGCAGGAGTGTGAATGACTAGGATTTCAAGTGACTGAAGCTGACAGATGTGAGGTGAGAATGTATATGATAGGCTATGAGTGAGGCAAGAAGTGGGACAGGTATGCTGAAATATCAAAATACCTTTGTAAAGTGTGCTCTATACTACATGTCTATTACTCAAACATTTGCTCTATACTACATGTCTATTACTCAAACATTAAATGTGACAAAAAGATATGCAGTTCTGAGAAATAAAAACATCACAATAAACTGGATATTTTATACACTTAAGTGTAAATGTCTACAATTTGCCACTATCCCACTTCTGACAAGCTATTTACCTTTCTGGGGCAGCTGATGGCCTGGTGGTTAGGGCATTGCCCCTGCAATCAGAAGGTTGTGGGTAAGAATCCCAACACTGCTAGTGTCATCACTGAGGTGCCCTTGAGCAAGGTACTGTCCCCACACACTGCTCCCCAGGCGCCCTTTATTGGTGGCAACCCACTGCTTCACGTCGTGAATGGGTTATATGCAGAGAAACAATTTCACGCTGTGCTGTGGTGTGTTCATGTGTGACTATGAGGGGACACTTTATTTTTAATTTAAATATTTGCACTTCTACTGCACTTTTTAATGTTCTTTTATGTATTCTTTTACTTCTTCTGTCTCTCATTATCTTGTTTTATTTTATTCTAATTTTTATTTATCCTTATTTTATTTTCAATTTCTGTAAAGCAAACTGACCTTCTGTGTATGAAAATGTGCTATATAAATAAACTTGAACTTAAACTTGAACTTGACTTTAGTAGGACTTCTCTATAGCCTATTACAGGCTGGTTGGGCTGGTTGGGCTCGTTATCTCACTATGTAAGATCCACCACCAAAACTGTTGCATATTTAGGTTGGAATACATTTGCATATACAGTATTGACTTTGACTAGAGCCAAATTGTGATAGCTAGATGACTGTGAGGATCTCCAGAACCAAAATCTTGTGGGGTGTTCCTGATATGTAGTGGTTAATACCTACCAAAAATGATCCAAGGAAGGACAATCGGTATACCAGGAACAGTCATGGACGCCAGTGGTTCACTGATACACATGAGTCTCAAAGGCTAGTCTGTCTGGTCCGATCTCTTAGAAAAGCTATTGTAGCACAAATGGCTGACAGTGTTAATACTGGCTGTGTTAGAAAGATGCCAGAATACATAATGCATTGCAGCTTGCTGTATATGAGGCAGCATAGCCAGAAACCGGATAGACTGCCCATGCTGAAACCTGCTCACTGCCAAAAGCACCTAGAATGAGCACATGATCTTAAATACTGGTCCATGGACCAGTTTCCCTTTATGTCACATTTCTTTTTACATATGTTGAATGGCCAGGTGTGTGTGCATTGCTTACCTGGGGAGCAGATGGCACCTGGGTAGAGTCAAGAAGGCAGTGGGATACTGCGGGCAATAATTTGATGGGAAATTTTGGTCCCTGGCATTCATGTAAATGTTACTTTGATATGTACAAACTACCTAAACAGTGCCAAAGGCCAAGAACACCCCTTCTTGCCAATGGTATTCCCTAATGGTAGTGGGCTCTTTTAGCAGGATAATGTGCCCTGCAACAATGACATTTTTTTTCAGGAATGGTTTGGGTGACATGACAAGGTGTTGACTTGACCTCCAGTTTCTCAAATCTCAATCTGACTGAACATATGTGGCATGTGTAGGACAAACTAGTGTAATCTATATACCCTGCAACTTACATCACTGTGTTGCTAACATTTTTGTGCCAGATACCACAACATAGAGATCTTGTGGAGTCCATGCCTCGATTGGTTAGAGTTGTTTTGGTGGTTTTAGTGTTATGGCTGATCAGTGTATGTGTACATATACACATGATCTGAATGAAAATGTGATTTATTAGACTAGGCCACCTTCTTCCATTGCTTCATGATCCAGTTCTGATGCTCACATGACCACTGTAAGCACTTTCAGCAGTGGACAGGGATCAGCATGAGCACTTTGATTCAGCTACACACCCCATACACAGCAAGCTGTAATTCACTGTGCGTTCTGACACCTTTCTATCATCCCCAGCATTAACATTTTAAGCAGTTTGTGCTATTGTAGCTCTTCTGTGGGATCTGTGGGACTTTCCATGCACATCAGTGAGATCTGGGTGCCCAGTTCACCGGTTGTCCAAACATTAGGCAGGTACTAAGCACTGCATACCAGAAACGATCCAGCCCACCCCTTGACAGGTACTATTGTAACAAGATAATCAATTTTAATCATTTCACCTCTTGTTGGTTTTAAACTTGTATATGTAAAAAAAAAAAAAAATAAATAAAAAAAAAAAAAAATATAT
>JBBIGA010123919.1:0-47474 GCA_037576975.1 Alestes dentex | reverse complement strand
GCCCGTTCCCACTCTGGGGGAAGCTGTATATATATATATATATATATATATATATATATATATATATATATAAAGGCATTTATAGGATAGTCTGCACTTTTCTGGTAAACATTGTGTCCAACAGTGTTACAAAAGAAATAAGGAAGTCTATTTAAGATGATTTAATGCCTTGCTAATCGGTATGGTATAGTCTTCCATAACTTGCTAGCTAAATTAGCCTTGTAGGTCCTGTTCAAAACTAAGGACGCAAACTTCTGTTCTAGCAGTGCAGCTGTCTGTAGCCAACGTCTTTCATCCAGCAGAGACTTTCACTTCCCTCTCTCTCCTCTCCGGCCCTGCTTTTCTCCTTTTTTGTCCATCCTAATCAATACATTCTGGAGCACTCCCTCTACTCCCTCTTTCCTCTTGGGCACCTGGTGAAAGAGTGAAAGCTGTAATTCAGGAGCTGGACCTCGGTGCCTTGGTCACACCAGGACGCAGCCAGCGCTTTTATCCTCCTTCTCCTCCTCTGCGGCCACCAGGAAATTACAGCCCATGTGTTAACGAATGGCCAGCTGGTCAGCAGCGCTCCAGGGAGCTGATCGATCACCACTGGATCAGCGCACAGCAGAGGCACACAAGGGCCACACAGCGAGCCGCTTTACACTGCCCCTCCGCCACTGAACGCTCCGCTCTCCTGTTCTCACTGGTGTTTAATAACGCAGGTCAAGTGAAAAAGTTTCAGAGGTCTGTGTTCTGTCTGTGGATGTGAAATGGACTTTAAGCAAGCCTACGAACGGATTCTCAAGAGAGCAACTTGAAAAATAAGACCTTTCAAGCACTGGTTTGACTTTCCCTGTGCTGGTGTGCCCATTAATTGTGGTCTTAGTTTCAGTTTAGGATTCTACATCCACTGGCTTATTCGAGCTCCACCTGCCTTATTGGTCCAGTGTATAAATTAAAAGTGTATTTGCATAGTGCTCTACACGACTGGCATTAGGACAAAGCAGAAACTCAGATCCTGGCTCTGAGTGAGCCAACCAAGGGTGACAGCGGAAAGGAGAAACTCCCAGGGAGCAAGGCTAAGAAACCTTGAGGGGATCCAAGATTCATAAAGGAAACCCATCCTCCTGTGGTCGACACTAAAATGGTAGCAAAAAATTATTTGCATAATGTAGCATTTGTAGTCATACAAAGGTGAAATGACTAATGACAAAGGAAATTACTGATTATCCGTACGACATACAATAATGCATAATGAGAAAGAAGACGTGTGACTAATGAAAGGGCAGATAACAGATGCCAGGTCAGAGGTCATCCAAAAAGAAAGAGAATGAACTGCATGAACATCTAAGGAGCTCAGTCTGGAGTAAGACAGGTGTAAATAGGTCAGCCGCCACCAGCCCAGTCTGAAAGGTTGCTTTTGGCCCAACAGGAGATCAGGATTGATCGTGCACCTGATGGAAGGGGAAGTTAGGGATCCAGGAATCGGTTAATTCATCTAGAATTGACAATATCAGCCAGGGAAAGATCCAGCGAGTATCTGAGCAATCTGGGGAATAATGTGGAACATAACAAAGAAAGAAAACATATTAAATAATGTATATGAGCATTAGCAGCTCCTTTCCAGTTTTTCTGTGCCACTAAACCTTCATTTCCCCCCCAGGAGCAGCAAACATGCAGTGCACATACAATTCAGCACCTTTTCTACACGACCACCCCCTAGGTCTCTTTATACCCAACACATGTAGATCACACTACAGGTAAGGCACACTTCACAGTTTCAGATCACAGCAGGCACAAAGATTTTAAACACAACAGGGATTACTGTAGTCTACAAACAAGTAGATATCTAGGTAACAGCACAACAACCCTGCACCCTTAAGGGAAGAGAGTGGAGGGATGCATAAACACAAAGTAAACATGACACAAAGTAACAGGAAAAGAATCCCTGTCTTGGCCAACACTGCCACCATCGGACAAGACCAGAACAAAACCAAAAAACCACTTAAACGTAGCTTTATCACCGCCGTAGCTTCCACGAATAAAGAGCAAAACATGTTCACCCCCACAAGTCTAATTTTCAGTTCCTCAGACAAAGGCCTGTGCCACACCTGCCCTGGCACGGGGCTCCTTCGTGGCAGTGAATAAACGACATGCTAAGACTCCCGAACCCAACTTGAACCCAGCCAGTCGTCGCACTATGAGATCTGAATGTGCTCTGAATCCGAGCTGTGTCCTCCTTTTGCCTCCTGTGTCCTCCTTTTGTGCTCTCCTTTTGCCAGACCTCCTTGCTGGATTGCCCAGCACCAGACCCAGAGACAGAGACAGGGAGGACATGACAAAGGGCTGACAGCTGCCGCGCAGGCCCAGCACTAAACTTCTGTCGGATGTGAGGCCATAAACCGCTCACTCCGCTCACAGCACCGAGTCTGCATGGCAGTCATACAAAAATGGGAGCAAAACGTGTGTACATCCATTCGGCTCTTCTTGACTGATGTCCTTCTCCCTGCCCAAAATCCGTTTGGAGCGGAGGCTGGCAGCCATCTTAATAAGCCCGTCAACGGTGTACTGTCGATCTAAGAGTTCCGGCCCCAGCCTGTTCCAAAAAAATAGTCCCCAACAAAAAGCAACACATACACACTAATAACTCCTCCCCGACTCAGTGGCACACTACACAAGTCCTGTGAGCTGGTCAGCATGTAATGGGCAATCCAAGAGCGATGGGACTTCACTTAGATTCACTAAGATACAATGGGGCTAGCCCACTGGACTATTTCGAGCTTGACTGAGGATCCACAAGAGTGTGCAGCCAGAAGGGCATTACAGTAGTACAGTGGTGTGGAGTTCCTCACTGTAGCCCATCTGTGGCCGTGCAATTTGTCAGCCACTCTCTCACTGGTCAATTTCTGACTCCAACACTGCTGTCGGATTCTGTAGCATTCTCAGCTCAGTAATAATATTGACTCTGTTGTTGTTTTTGGCACCGTTATGAGTGTTTCGGGAGCAGCGGGGGTTTTTACGTGTCACTGCTAGCTTTGAAGTGGGTTCACAGTCCAAAAATATCCAGAGCCAAAAGCGGCTCTACAGTCAAAAACTAACCACTGATGAAGGTCTAGACGATGGCTCACGCAACCTGTGCATCAACAAATCTAAACCAGGTAGACAAATAAAGATCAAAAGAACAGCAACTACAGTGTGCCTCTGTATGGGGAAAGAAGAGGTTTGTGAGGACAGATTCTCTACGCAGTCTCGATATCAGCCTCCTCATGAAAGACAGTTTCCACAGATCATTAGTGGGGGTAGGTGGGGATTGGACAGGGAGAACTCATTTGCGGTCACTGGACTCCGTCTGTCCAGAAGAGAGTATGAGAGAGGAAACCCTGCGAGACCTGGATTAGCATATTCATGCATAATGCAGCCTGTTAGTCCAACAGTGGAATGAATCTGAAGCCACTGCTACAAACTCTTATCCTCCGCCTTATGAGTTCAAATTAATATCACATTCTGTCGATTCATATTAGGTTTTTTTTTTTTTTTTTTTTTTTAAACCAGATACAAATGGTGCTTGACATTTTAGGCACATTTACCAGCTATGAATGCATGACAAATGGAAGGCATTAATCATCTGGAGAGTTAAGTTATATATTATTGATGCAATTTACATTGAAGATTTGTCATTGTTCTGCCTACCATTGCCCAAACTGGGAGCAGCGCTTATTTACTTAGGAGCCGAGAAAATTACCATAAACAGAAATACCACAATGCTTGGGTCATGGTCGGTTCAACATCATTCAGTTCAGCTTTACTTCTACAGCGGTGCTTTCAATAACAGAAACTGACAAATAAGCTTTCCGGAAATGTCAGAAAAAAGAGCTTTCCAGAAATGTCAGAAAAATGAAGAAGAAACACTGAGAAGTACCAAGACTCGAAAGGAGTCTGGGCTTTATCTGATCGTGCAGCGATGATACAACTGAGAGGAAAGAGGAAAGATTATGAAGATCTGTAGGATTCACTGACTGTATGGCCCGTACAGGGTGGCGAAATGTATTATGAGTGTTAGGCAGCATCAAGAAATGGGTCTATGAGGATCCTGATACCAACAACTCTCTGGTTTGCAGCTCAGTCCAGGGATTCAAAGCAGCAACCAGCTGGCTTTTTTGCTCTAACACTCCTACAGACAGTGACGATGCAAAACAGTGTTCTGATTAGACATACTGAGTAACTAGAGGAAAGGATAAGAGTTTTCTGCCCGTATTATGTCATATAAAACCTCAAGGTTTTCTTGCTCTTCGTTGTACAAGTAAGGCCTTGTCTCAAAGACTGGATCGGTTTCTGAAGATGTTTCCTAGTTTGCCCCCCGTCCTCTAGGTCCTGCTCAGTTCTATCACATCTGAAAGGGTGATAACAGTGCTTATAATCAAAACGGATCACTCAGCTCCAAATTTCCCTGCGATCAAGAGCTGTTTTGAATCTCTGTTTTGCGAGACCTACCTCGTCTCTGGGCTCTGACCTCTTCATTATACATGAAGCCGGGGTTTGAGAGTTGAAAGGTTCAGACATGCTGTCTCTAATAAGAAATGGTTCGGCCACCGGGCTCCTTGCTAAACTCTCCTTCGCAGCACGTTATTGTGACTGTGAAGTTCTCTTGATCCATGAGTCTTCATTAACTACACTCAGTTTCCCCAGTCTCTGTGAACCTGGCACAGAGGTTCAGCGTAAGTTCACCTTTGGCTGTGAGGAGTAGGCCAGGCAGACGATGCCTAAATGTAGCATTAAGAAAACACCTCTCACACGTGAACTGCCTCAGAAACTGATTAGTCAAAAGGTTGCAGTGACTTGCAGGGTGGTTTTAATTACAGGGAAAGAAAGTGGCCCTTAGCGGTTTGGGATAAGAGCTGCAATCACTGCATGTGGCCACGTAGGGTGCTAATGTTACCATAACTGGCGCGGCATGTTATAATACCCTGTTCACGGCGAATCAGAAGCAGACCCTTAGGTAAAGCTTTTCTCTTTCTCTGAAGCCTCTTTAAGGAACGTCGTTTCTGCACCAAGCTGTGATCTGACGCACTCTTCCAGGCATGCTTTCGAATCAGTGATAACTCAAAATGGACTCTGTCAGCTTCGGAGGGACACTGCTTCTGGATCAGCTGCCGGCCTTAGCATTTTCAAATGGAGGGGGTAACAGAGAGAGGGGTAACATCTCATAGACCCCCTGGACAAAAAGAGGGGCCGAAGCACAGAGATTAAAGCCTTGTCCACCTTTTTTATTCTCCCCATACCCTTTCACTCACTCTCCCTCCCTCACTCGTCTTCATGCAGTATTTACCACACTCTTTCGTGGGCTAATCACCCTCTCCATCACGCCGCTGCCCCGACGAGGACTCCCTGCTGCGGGCCGGAAGCCTCGTTGGCACCCCATGAGCTGAGGAACTAAATTTAACTCCACTGCGTCACCAGCGACAGCTAAGAGCGATGACGAGCAAGTGCAGGCTGGAACGGGCTCAACCGGCCGTTCCGCTCAAGATAGAAGGGGAGTGTTTCATCAATTAGCCATTGGATGGTGCTGTGTCCCTTGGAGAGAGCCTGTAAAGAGAGCAAAAAAAATCTCTCCCCTCAGGCAGAGAGAGAAAGAGAGAGAAAGAGAGAGAAAGAGAGAGAAAGAGAGAGAGAGAGAGAGAGATGTTTAGGAATCAAGGAAACCTCAGTGTAAAACCTAGCTGTTGGGTCTCATTAACAAAAGCCATGTGGTAACCAAACACGTCGTACAGAGAGGTTTCATTTTGTGTGGAACTTTAGAGGTACTGTATTTTTTATCAGGCACTCTGCAGGCTGTGATCACCATACTGTAGGGCTCATGATACACATCATAACCCATTTATTGGTGCACATTTTGCATTGGCCATCCTTTAGCCAGCATGTGTAAGACCTCAACCTCCTTAAGCACATCTGATTCATACCATTAGCTAATTAGCAAGGTCTTTATAGATTAGACTGAAAGTCAAATTTCTGCAGTGCTGTGGCTTGGAAGGAGCCCAGTTTGACATACCCTATTTTGTAACTACTTCTATGGGTCACCACTCACAAGTACAAGATAAGTGCTTCCACTAGTGCCCAGTGATTGGAAGTACAAGGAGAGTGTTAATAATAATATGGGCGGTGACTTGAAACACAGCTTTGGTGTTTCTGATAAAGGGGCCAGTGTAAAGTGTTCATTTGTCATATGGGAACACAGCACAGCACAGTGTGAGCAGCATGAAATTCTCTCTCTGTATTTAAACTGTTCACCAAGTGAAGCAGTGGTTAGCCAGGAACACAGCAGTGTGTAGGGAGGGTGTCTTACTCAAGGGTACTTCAGTGGTGCCACTAGCAGTCCTGGGATTCAAACCCACAACCTTCTGATCGCGGATGCAACTCTCTAACCACTAGGCCACCAGCTGGCCCAGTGTTTGAAAGTATAAGGAGGGTGATTCTAATAATGTGGCTGGTAAGTTGAAGCCCAAGTTTGGTGTGTCTCATAAAGTGGCCGGTGAGTTGAAGCACAAATTTGGTGTTTCTGATAAAGATCAGTGATTGGAAGTACAAGGAGGGTGTTTCTAATAAGGTGTCCAGTGAGTGGCAGTACAAGGTAAGTGTGTCTAATAAAGTGGCCAAATGCTCAGCCAGGTTTCTAGTAGTCCACTACCCTGCAGAACTGTAGTTCCGCTTCTATTTAAGTTCCATTCATCTCACTGTTGAGGTGCAGCCGTATATTGGTGCTAGGTATGTTAGGTATATTAGAACTATTCTCAGCTGGACGGTGTGTCTCCAGGCGCAGAGTCTACAACCCTTGTGGTAAATTACAGCTTCTACCATTTAATTTTCTTCTACAGCACTGACATTTTCCACCTTTAGATTCTCTCTCCTTCTCTCTTTCTTTCTTTCTCTCTCTCTCTCTCTCTCTCTCTCTCTCTCTCTCTCTCTCTCTCTCTCTCTCTTTCACTTTCACTCATCATTGCTCTTTTTACTTTTGGAGGACAGCTGCTGAGTCTGCATGCCTGGCCATTATTATTATATGAGGAGAAAGAACAACTCATTCCCTCTGCTTTGCTAAATCATCTGCATCACTGAGAGGGGGACAAAAAAAAAAGAGGCGCAGGCGGAGTGGCCTAGTCCTGCCACCTTTGTTCAGCTCGACCTTTAACAAGTGGGCTTGCAGCTGTGCTTTAAGCCGTAGAAGTGGGTTGTCGTGCCATTTGTGACCACTAGAGAGCACTCTTTCCCCTGGAGGGGTGAGTTGCCCCATGGGCATCATTAATTTTAAATACGTGAGAGATGTTGAGATACAAACTGTCGTTGTGATTGATTGAAAAAGCCTGATGATGAAAACATCTGTCTGGTCTAGATGCCTCTGCAACACCAGAGACTGAGCTTCATGCTGCTGCTAAAGTTGTGTATTATAATTAGATGCATATGCACTTATTGGAAACACTTTGTTTTTCAAATCACTGGCCTTTTTATTAGAAACACCCTCCGTGTGCTTCCACTTCACATTTTATTAGGAACACCTAACTGATACAAGTTCCACTATATGGATGTCCAACTGAAGAATGCAGCCCGTCTGTTGTGAGACGCACTTTATCACTGATCAGTGTCTGACACCAGCTCTGGTTTTGTGCTGATATTATTTGAACGGTAGATCATTCTCAGCATAGCGGTGAGGCTGAAGTGGTATTGGCCTGGTAGTGTATGTGTGTGTGTGTGTGTGTGTGTGTGTGTGTGTGTGTGGGGCACAGTTATGAGTGTATCAGGGAGAGAGGTATTGCTAGGGCTTTTACAGATCAGTGCCGCTGCCACGTTGAGAGTGGTCCACCATCCAAAACTGTCCAGCCAAGAGCGGCTCTGTGGTCAGAAACCGACCATTCATGAAGGGCTACAAGTGTGTTTCAACAGTTGGGCTTCAGGCAGGCTCTACCTATAAAAGCTACAAGATTGGTGTTTCCAATAAAGTGGCCAAGGAGTGTAGAAATATGGCTTGTTGAAACACTACCCACAGCGTATCTAGGACGCTAAGGGGGCTCAAACTAACTCCCACTAATTATGTGGGGGGCATCCACATAGTTTTGGCTCTGTATAATATATTTAGCCCCAGAGAGGACCAAATATGACATGAGGAAGATTTTTAGTTCAGCGTGTCCATTAGGTCTCCTCGCCTTCTCATCCTTCCTACAGTACGATGTTCATCCAAAACCCCGGTGCCCTTCGTCAGCTTCTATCAGTGTCCCCTCGCCCCAGCACCGCAGATGCCAGCTCGTCCCAGAGAGCCAGGGGTGACGAGCTGACACGGGCAGCCATTAGAGCTCAAAGATTGATGTGCCGGCTGCGATGGCTGCTTGCGAGGTGTGACGTGAATCCATAAAGAAGAGTGGTACGGCGTTAGGGGAACAAGACGTCTCCATAGTCCACTGGACCAGAAGGATTCAAAGCATGGACATCTGTGAGGATGGCTATGCTGAATAAAAAAAAAACAAAAAAATAAACATGTGGAAATGTTACACAGCAAAATTACTTTCTGCCTGTCCAGATAAACTGATTCAAGATGAAAAGATATGATGCTATTGTAGCAATGATAATATTGGGAAATGGGACCAATCAATTCGTCGAAATTGTCATTATCTTGGGCAAACGTGAACGCACATTACATCATGCATCTGGTCCGGGAATCCAAGGGAGCACAATTGTCCTCGCTCTCTCTGGGAGTAGAGTGGTCCTCCCTCTCATTCAGTGCAGTGCGAGCCATCTAATTGCTGACATATTAGGTGGTCAGCTCTCTCCTATGAGTGTGCTTAGCTGTCCAACGGCAGCACGAAAAGACATGGTGGACCTTCACATTTTTCGGAGGAAGCATGTGCGAGCCTCTACCCCCCCAGTTCTGTTGGTAATGCGTGACTGGGGGAGTCCCAGCTAGTGAGTGGATTTGAGACACAGCTAAAATAAAGTTTGGATTTAGAACTCCCCCAAAAAAGAATAACCTCTGACTGTTTTTTTTTCTGAAAAGTTGTTCTTTTATTCCAAATTGAATAAAAGAATATCCTCTGAGTGTTCATTATATAAATGTGTTTTTTTTTTCTGAAAAGTTATTTTACTTCATTTCTGTCATTACAAAAATGTCATTTTTACCAGCCTCTGTTTGAGCATGGGCGTCGTCGCCATTCAATCAGAGGGGGGCATGTCCCCCTCACATTTCATAGTTATTCGTTTGGACCCCCCCACATTTAACATAAATAATTAGCTCACCCAGCACTGTTGAATCTTGAATCTTTCACGAAAGAATCCACTCCACTTAATCGATAGAAGAACACACACACCGCTGGAAATCCGAGCAGCCTGTCTGTGCACTGAGGATTCACTTCACTTGCATGCGGTGAGTTGGAGGTAAACCCGAGCGGATTTCCAGTGGTGTGTGAATCTGGATTTCCAGATTCAAGATTCAAGACTCAACAGGGGGTTCCAAACACCCCCACGCCCAAACCCCCCGCCCCCACGCATAAAAATCCCGCCCCCACGCATTGACCTATGCGTCCCCCTCACATTAAAAATGCTTCGGACGCCCCTGGTTTGAGAATCAATATGTAATATTAGCATCAAGTTATTTAAGCTGTATGATGACACATCGAGAGCTAAAGCTCTACAAATCTATGGCTCTAAAAATTAGATGACAAAAAAAGTAAAGGATATGGCCCATCAAAATATCCTGAAATATTAACGCTGTGTTGCTTCCAGTGAGGACATGAGAAAGACTTGTGGCTGGTTATGTGGGCCACAAATCGCAAAAGGCCGGAACCCCCTGGCCAAGATTTATTATTAAATTAAGATTTTTTTGTCACTGGTTTTACTTCCCGATTCGGTGAAATAGACTGGTCCATTCCAGAGGCTTCATCATCCATTTTGGTTGTCTGTTTATGTACCTGAATGCTGCATCAACACACTACGCTAATTTGAGACTGACTGTATTGGCCAATAAAACTAGGAGAGAATCTAATAAAACAGCAGGCTTGTAGTGAATGCCACTTGATAATGTTTTCGGGGCTGCTTGGACAATAGAAGGGGCTCCAGAACAAGTCTCCTCTCACTCTCAATGGATTTCTGTGGAGTTTTTGTGGAAAGCTGTAATTTCCAAATGATTAATCATTTATACACAGGGGAAAAAAAACGCACTCATTTTCACAACAGCATAAAATATTTCAGCGCTGCCAAGATATTTTATAACGCTGTTCACTGTTATAGAACTTTCCGACAGTGACGTTTGTACGTTCATGACGCCAGTGAGAGCTAACAGCCAACTAATCAGCACACAGTAGCCAGAATGCCTGCCAATCAGCATGCAGT
Organism: Alestes dentex; assembly: GCA_037576975.1. Taxonomy (NCBI): domain Eukaryota; kingdom Metazoa; phylum Chordata; class Actinopteri; order Characiformes; family Alestidae; genus Alestes; species Alestes dentex. The sequence continues at coordinate 37,127 of JBBIGA010123919.1, read as the reverse complement.
AGACAGAATGTAAACCAATCAGGACTCAGTAGCCAGAACGCTAAGGCTCAAAAGCACAAAAGGCTGTTTACTGTGAAAATGCTGATACAATTTACAAAATAAAATTTCCAGACTGGAAAGACTCGAAAAATGTGAACAATTTTAGCCATTTTGCCCTTTTTTCTCTCATTGAATGAGGCCTCTCTCACAGGTGCCCTATAATGTTTTTTTCAGTTATTTTGTGATATGATGAGAGGAATAGTACTTGGCCAGGCTCCTCATTTCCAGGCTCTGGAGTGACCACCCATGGTATTTATCAACATTCATGAACACGTTCATGAACACGCTCACGTTTAAAAACTTTTACATTAATCTATAGAAGCAGTGCTGTGTGACAACGTTTATATTTGGAACTGTGTGTTTGTTAATCCCTCTGAAATTCCAAGACTATACTACATCTGTAGGGCCAACTGTAGTGTCTAATATTAGATCACAATGCAAACTGACTTTCAGTGGATTTTGTTTATGCAATTACTTTGTGACCCAAACATAGCCCTATTACAATAATGTTGATACACACACAAACATGAATAGAGAGAAATTAAGCAGAATGAAAACAGAGGGATGGAGAGATCAGGTGGACTATCTGAGAGTACAGGTCTCTGAACTCATCTCGTATCCAAAGAGGATAATGTTAAACCCAGATTGGGGTCGTGCAGACTCAACACTGAAACTCCATAGAAAGGCTAGCATATTAGCTTTAGAGCAGCTGTAGTGATTTCTGTATCAGCTTCTCGCACTGTCATCAGGGGGCAGGGACACTGACTAACTGATCTGTATATCATGTCATGGCTCCATCATGCGCACCTATGGCAGGGCTATATAATTTGAGAGAAGAAGAGTGATCATTTCAATAAAGACTGATGTCATCTATTACTACAAAGCAACAGGAGTGTCACTAGAGATTTATAAAGAGAGGGTTTCAACCTGTACTGTGGGGGCAAACAGCAGTTTCTTTAATGGCAATGTGAATGTCAGTTTTGTTTTGTTTTTTTTTTGTCAATGGGGGTGTGGCGTTTTCCCGATTGTTCTGTTGTTGTCGTGTTAACGCATTATTTACTTAATGCCGACAATTATTTTACTGGGCGTTAATGCAGATTAAAAAAACTTTTATTTTGAAGGTTTGTTGCCTTTTGTGTGTTTGTGCCTGTGTGTGCGAGCAGCATGCAGCTGTAAGGCTCGGCTGGTTTTCACGGGGGTCAGGCGTCCCATTACTTTTGTCTGTATTATATGCCTGACCCTTACACCAACAGGGATTTTAATGAGACTGCCTTCAGATACATAGACTTTAATATGGAGTTGGTTCCCCTTTGCAGCTGCTATAATGGTTCCATCCCCCCCCCATGTTCTGGAACTATTCATCCAACAGCTGTACCTACTGTTGTGGCTGAACACGATCAAATCCTCACAGCAATGTTCCAACCATAGCGTAAAGTCTTCCCAGAAGAGTGCAGCAGCAAAGAGAGGACAGATTCCCCATGATATTCGTGATTTTAGAAGAAACTTATGTCTAAAAACTTGTAAATTCTTATGATGGACAATACAAATGCCCACAAGTCAACATACAATATATGGACAAAAGTATTGTCCAAAAGTACAGGGGCTTTAATGACACTGCATTCAGATACGTAGATGCTTGGCCCCCCTTTGCAGCTGCTATTATGCTCTGGACTCTGAGGGGAACTTGTTTTTTTAATAACAGACTAGATAAAACCTGAATGCCCTGCAGTGGCAAATAACCAAATGTTATTTGTTCATGAAGCAGTACTTTAAAAATAAAAGTGCTCAATACAATACTTTTGAATTCATTATTTAATTTGGCATACAACAGTGCGATTTATTGCGATTAATCACAGAAAACCATGCGATGAATCGCGATTAAAAATGTCATTGTTGCCCAGCATTAATAATAATAAATAGTTATTTAGGGGGACTGAAGAACATTTTGGGTGGGGGGGGGTAGTGATGCCACCGGAATTTTTTTCCCTTTTTTTCATTAAAAAATTTAGCTTCAGACTAGAAAACCGGTCTCTCCCATGGAGAACAATCCGAAGTAAGCTCCATGGTCAGCAAAAAAGAAACGCAACTCCTCCATTAGACAGAAGGAAGCAGCAAATCAAATTAATGTGCAAAATAACATTTTTTTTCAGGAGCCTTAGGCAGCTGCTGATGCTAAAATTCCCGATGGCCTTTCCTGCTCATTTACTCTCTCTGTACCGTTTCTTTTCTCTGCCCACCTTCCGAGGCACAGCCCATGCCAGATCTGCGTCCCGGAATGTAATTCCATAATGCACAGGCAGGCATGGAGACCAGGCACCAGCTTGCTGAGCTGCACCGCTAATTGCTTATTTAGGGTGATAATTGACTCATTAGACCTGGATCTGTGGCAGTGGGGGCGGCATTCCCAGAATATTGCAGCCACCCAGGGAAGCAGCACCCAGTGTACGAGAGTTTTCCATTTGCCAAGTGCTGATGTAATTATCCACAGCTTTCCAGGACTGTGAGTGTGTTTGTGCGTGTGTTACATCTGAGATTTAACTCTGCAAGACGAGTCAGACCAAAAACAGCTGTGCGGATCATGAAGGGATGAAATGATGTGGAAAGAAATACGAGGTGATCTGAGACCTCAGGACGTACAATACGAAGGAGGAAGGAGGACGTGAAACAGTGGTAAACAGTGTGACTCAGTGTGATTGCTTGATTAAGCACAGTCTTTGGAAAGGGGTTAGGAGACAGTCATGGTGGTGGACTGGAAAATGGGGATCTATTAGATTAAACGAAAGGTTAGGGAGTCTGGATAGAGGGATAGATGGAAACGGTGCATGACTGTAATTCCATTGGAATAGTCAGGAGGTGCTCCTGGTGGTGGACTGGAAAATGGAGAGACTATGTGATTGTATGGAAGGCTGAAGGGTCTGGATATGGGGATGAATGATAAAAAAGAGGAACATGCAAAGGACAACCGTAGTAAACTGTGACAAAGGAATGTACGGAAAGATGACTGAATGATTGAGTGTTAGAGTAGGTACAGATGGGGATTCCGTGGGAAAGGCGTCAGGGAATGTACCTGGAGGTGGACTGGAAAACAGGGAATGTATTAGATTGGATGGACGGTCGGAGGGTCTGGGTAGAAGGATGAATGATAAAATAGAGAGTGAGAGGAAGGCAATAAAGCTCTCTTGGCCCTCCAGCCGCAGATGGCTGTAGCATTGCAGTGATCGAACAGCGGGCCGCTCAGGAGCCACCAGATGTTATCAGTTTTAATTATACAAGCAGATGACAGTCGTTATGTGCTTTAAGAAGCAAATGGTGGATACGGGGGCATTTTTGCACTTTGTCCCATTATTTTTAACGTATGTACAGCTGGCTCAAATGGCTCCTGGATCTCTCTGAGAAGCCAGGATGACCTGGCAGCTCCATTGAGGGTCGTTGCTGCCTTTGTGTCTGCTTTTCGTTCTCTCACCTCGACAGAGCTCCTGCATTCCACCACGCCTTTCTGTCTGAACGACAGCCTGGCTTGTCCTCCGCACAGCTTTTGTTACACGCACAATAAAGCCGTTCTTCTGGGGCCACTGTGTGAAAGTGGCCTTGCTTTGGTGTGGACAGGACTCTAATGAAACCTTTGCTTGTATGCATTTATCTCTGTAAGTACCAATGTCCCCAGGATGACATGTTTTGATGTTTTTGCCATATTGGTTTGCACTCTACGAGGAAAAATGCTTTTTATTCCCCGCAAAAAAAAAAAAATGTGCCTTTGAAAATATTGTTACCATTTTCGTTGATGACTTTTAACAAGACGGTAATGTCAGAGACGGACGAATGTACAAGCAATTTAGATACAATTTTTCATCCAAGTACGTGCATGCACTCAGTGTTCAAGATATGCATTTCCAAGTATCGCATGCTTATGACTGGTCGATACCGGTAGTGCCGCCTCGCCACTATCACCCATCCTGTCGTAATTAAACATAATGTAATGTTCTCCCTGTGCTATTCCCTGTTCTTTTGGGTTTTAAATGTTCTGTCTGTTTTCTCCGTTTTCTGGTCTGTCGTTGTTTTCATTCTCCATGTGACTTTGTTTATGTGTCTGTTCCATGTGAGTATGTTTTGGTTATAGCCCCACTTTAGCCCCGGCCCCTTGTTATCCTGTTCGCCTGTGCCTAGTTCCCGTCTCCACCCCTACCCAGGTGCTCTCATTTCCTTAATAAGTATAAATACCCCTGTATTACAGTCTGTGGTTATGGATTCTTTGTAAAACCTCTTGTCACTCTGTGCTTTGCAAAACTTGCTTCCGGAATGTAAAGATCATTTCTAATTGTGTTGGTTTTCCTGTGTTTTTGTTCAAACCTGCTTATTTGGTCCTGCAGTGCTCCTGTACTTGTTATCCCTTGGACCATCTTATGTTTTTGTATTTCTTGTGTTTTCGTGTAAGCTGGACCCACCGTTTTTGCTTGTCTTTTTGTTGCTTGTTCTTTAGCATTAAACCCTTTGGATCATTACATCCAGCATGCCTCAGCCCTCACAGCTTTACACATAAGCGTTAACTTGCTTGGCAACTCAAATCATGGTGACGATGCTTTTTCCATCACAATAAAAGGTTCTGCAGTGTGGGTGCAAAATCAATGGGGAAAAATACCATTTGAACCCTTAAGAAACATCATAAGGTCAGTTAGACTTCCATCACAATCACCTCAAAGGTTTGACTTGATGATCTATGAGCCTCCTCATAGGCTGGTTATCTGTGTACAAGGTAAATTATAGCATTACATCAAAAAGAAGTTGTGGTTGGTCAATTGACCCCAGTTAAAATTTTTACCCAGTATCAGTTTTGAACTCCATGTGAAGATGTTAAGGTTCGAAGGGGAGTGAGGTAAGATGCAAAGCAAAAATTCCAAAATGCATCCATCTTGTTAACCTGCAGTCGCATGGTGTGTGTGCTCATTGGTGGTGTGGGAGCATGAAGAGCTTCCACTGGGGCATTGCCTCTGTAACGAGATAAATCATCTACATCGTGTTACATGTGAGTATGTTTGCGTAGCTGTCCACACAGGGCACTACGGTTAGATTCCCTGTCTGGCTGCTCTACACCAGTAAGAGTGCTTGATCAAGATGCCTAATGTGCACTTACATCTTTAAAGTAAAGTGAAGTGGCCTCTTATAGTCTTTCTATTATAGTCTTTCTATTATAGTCTTTCTCTGCATTTAACCCATTCACCAAGTGATGCGGTTGGCAGCCAGTGACACGGCACATGGGGAGCAGTGTGTGGGGACGGTACCTTGCCCAAGGGAACCTCACTGGTGCCACTAGCAGTCCTGGGATTTGAACCCATGACCTTCCGATCACAGGGGCAACACCTTATCCACCAGGGCACCAGCTGCCTCATCAATCCGCTGTCTATAACATCAATCAATTGTCTGTCACCCTGGTTACATCTGCTAGCAGTATTCACAGGCAGAGAATTTGCCCATCAGTAGACCATAGATGGGATGGGTGGAGTGTGGATGGAACGTCTGAGTTTAGGGCTGGGTTTGGTTTAGGTGAAGCACGGTAGCCTTTACTCTCATACAGAATAAAATAGAAATCAGCGCACGCCTGTGTGTGTATGTGTGTGTGTGTGTGTGTGTGTGTGTGTGTGTGTCTTGTGGGGCGGTACAGAGACACTGATAGCATGTTAATTCAGTGGTTGCAGAAGGTCTGTGCAAAATTATGGAGGCATTTCATTCATTAAAGAAAAAGGAGAAAAAACACGCACACCGATCTAAGAAAGATTGTGTGTGTGTGTGTGAGTGAGAGTGAGAGTGAGAGTGAGAGTGAGAGAGAGAGAGAGAGAGAGAAAATGAGTAAGAGAGAGAGAAAGAAAAAAAGGAAAAGTGTGCAACCTGCTGCTTTAGCTGGAGAAGAGTTGTGGGGTATGTGTGTGTGTGTGTGTGTGTGTGTGTGTGTGTGTGTGTGTGTGTGTGTGTGTGTGTGTGGTTGTGGCATACAGCAGCTCTCACATTATGTGACTTAATTGACATCCCACCCAGTACCTTTCACCCGCCCCCCCCACCCCCACTGACATTCACAACAACACACATACCTAGTGTGTGTAGCAGGGTGTTTGTGTGTTCCACCAGATGGCAGCGTGGCTAAAGGATAATGAGAGGAAATGAGATGTGAGCATTGATGATGTGATGAAGGGATATCTGTACGTGTCTCACACATAAGCAGACCCCCACCCACACACATGAGGTTAATAGAGTGCGGCTGGTGCACATGCTAACCATGACTAACTGTGACCTTCTGCGCAGGGAGTGGCATGTGTGTGTTGGTGCAGTAGGTGGGCACGGATTTTTGTAAGGGTCATCCCGCTACAAAGTGGCTGGCCCTGTGTGTGTGTGTGTGTGTGTGTGTATGTGTGTGTGTGTGTGTGTGTGTGTGTGTGTGTGTATGTGAGACAAAATGAACAGGATCACTGTTTTGGTTCATGTTGCATTTCCGTTTATTCAGCATGACCTGCGCTCCAACCATTAGCACAATTAAGCTACCTTTGATATTCTTCACAGACTTCAGTGACACACACACACACACACACACACACACATAATATGAGCAATTGCTTCTGTGAGCCCACAGTAACATTAATTGTAATGAAGCTGGTGGAAGTGTTGGAAAATTCAAACAAAATATTATAAAACAGATAAACAAAAACAAATGAACAGATATTTATTGACATGCAGATGAAGAAGCCCAGTGGAGTTTCTTATTATGGAGAAAAAGCTGAGAAAGACTATAAACTCACACAGTTCTCATTTTCTCTCTCTCTCTCTCTCTCTCTCTCTCTCTCTCTCTCTCTATCTCTCTCTCTCTCGCTCACTCGCTCACACTCACTGTGTCTGTCTCTTTCTCTCTCTCTACCTCTTGTCTGATGTAACTCGAAACCTGGTCAAAGCTTTCGCATTTAAAGAACAAAACACACAAGTTGGTATTACTATCTTGTGAGGACACTTCACATCCCATATCTTATCAATACTACACCTAATTAATAGGTTTAAGTGCCCCCCCCCCAACAGTTTTCCAGTATTCCAGTAATCTTTATTTGGTCTTTACAAAGAGATAAACACACACACACACACACACACACACACACACACACACACACACACTTTCTTTTCTCTAGTTCTTTCTAAAGCGGTTCCACTGGGACACAAGTGAGCCTCAGTAACCACAGTGTGAATGAGAAGCAGCTCCTGAAACTCTGAGGAGGTCATCTGTGGTCATCTTGCAGTCTGACCACATCCGGCCTTCATTACTGATAATGAGAGCGAGAGAGAGAGGGAGAGGGAGAAAGTGTGAGAATCATTTGTTGCATGATATCTCCCCTTATTTTGGAATCCTGCAGTGTTAGAAACGCTTATTAGTGACTAATGAATAACTGTTCATAATCATTCATAAAACCCTTATAAGGGTCAGCTTATGGCAAATTCATTTTTGACTCTTAAAGCCTCGTACCCAGTGACACTGGCAGGAAGTCCGTCCATACAGTGAATAACATCAGATTCAGAACACTAGGCATGATTGAGGCTGTCACTGCGGACGCCTTTAATTTCTCCCATACTCAAAACCAGCTCGAATGTGGAATTCCTTATACAGGCAGACTACAAAAATGACTGCACATCTACGCGAGAAATAATTCAAAACTGTACCATGCTTAAACTACTGAATGGCACAAATGTCCGGACCTGTTGTCTAAAGATTGGAGTTCAGGGTCCAGTTCCCGGAGATGCCACAGCTATATGTAATCAAGCATATGTGTCTTCATTCTCTCTGGGTGGGTGTGGCTAGTGAGGCTGTCTGAGGCTAAATGTTGAGGGCAATTTGAAAAGATATGCTGGGGTTTGGGGGAGTCATCTGCTGGCTTTGCACTCCCAGCACTGAGTGAAATGTGACTGGTGAGTATTGAACATTGAGTTCTAATTTGCATTAAATGTGACATGATTGACTCAGACAGTTGTGTGGTCAGGATTCAGCATCCCTCCTCATTCCTTCTTATTCGTCTCACACTTAAGCATTCTGCACTTGCTCTTGCCAACCTCACCTTCACAACAAAAAAACCCCCTCCATGATTCAGGCAGGGCCAAGTAAAAGAAAACACCATCTCCCTCTGTCTCCATGGAGTCAAGGTTTAGAATTCCACACTGAAAAGCAAGGCAAGGCTTTAGCCAGCAGCGATATTTCTTTTTTTTTTTTTTAAGCTGGTCTCTGATTAATTTAGCCCTTATGGAAAATACAGAGAAACTGTTTTTATATGAACTGCATGAGCTCGCCAGCTTTGAGGAGACAAAACAAAATACAGTTTATTTGAAACCCCATTCTTGTGCTTCTGCGCATCTGTAATGAAATAGTTCCGTGAAAAAATAAAACACACACTATTCCCCCCTGACCAAATGTGATTGCACAGCCAAGACATGTTTGGAGTTAAGGTAAGTTTCTGAAGACTTGAGTGACTATTGACATCTAGGATTAGCATAGTTAACCTTGAATCTCCAGGTCTAAACTAAAGAAATGTGGATTTTAAACATGTCTTGCTCTGATCAACCACATCTGGGGTGTTTGATTTTTCACCAAACTATTCTTGTAAGAGTTCCGCCTACAGTCTGTCCTCAGAATAGACTGTAGAATATCCCTGTTGATACCCCTTAACTGTGGATCAAGAAGGTGGCTAAGATAAATTAGTCTAAAATAAGTGGCCAGTGGGTGTCAGTCTGGATCCAAAGGCTGAACAGCATGTTGAACTTTGTACACATCACAGACCCAAGACAAAGGACAAATTACTTGTCCTAGAAGGCTTAGGACAAATTACTAGAAGGCTTAAAACGCCTTGCTGTTTCTCCTGTTACGCATCACTGGAAGAGCAATGCAATGATGGGCTGTTTTAGGCATGCGTGATCTGGGCAGCAGACACACTTGATAATGCGGATTAAAACGCCCAAACGTCTGCAGGACCTCTACCCACCCTCCTGCTTTCTCACACCAGGAGGAGAGATCTCTTCAAAGCTCCAGCAGCTCTGCCCCAGCAAAGAGCATGACAAGACGAAATCAATCAGCTTGTTTATTAATGCTTTCATTTCTCCATTTCAAAGTGCTTGGCTGTTGAAAAAAAAAAAGCAGAAAAATGTCGACAGCCTCTCTTGCACTGTTTCTATTTTTGCACCTATTTTTTTCCACTGCTTTCTTTACACTTTTCAAGGTTTTAAGTTTACAACAGAGACGTCTCACTCTGTTTATCGTCAGTTTTCTTCTCTTCTCCCTCGCCTTTGGGAGATCAAAAAAGCTTTTCTCTTTCAGGTGTCCAGCGCTGTTCGTTTTTTTCAAGCTGTGGAGAGAAAGGTGCATTCCAGGTTTTCCTGTAGAGAAAGAAATAATAGTTCCTCACACAGGAGAAAGAAATAACAGTCAGTTTCCCATGGGTCATGCTCGGGGCTCCCTGCAAGACCCCCAGACTTCAGCAGCATCACATTCTGTTCTGGTGTTCCCACTGTCTGATTGTGTTTTCCCTTCTATACTGGTTCTGCCCTAGTCCAACTGTTGTCTGTGTTCACACACTCCTTCCATACGTGTTCCCACTTCCCCGTCATCTGTATATAATCCTGTGTTTGAACCTGTCTTTGTCAGGCATCTGTAACCCTCACTCTGTCTTCCCAGTCCTGTATCTGCTGAATGTTTGTATTGTAATGTGTTTTGTGTTTCACGTTAGTTAGATATGTAAATGTGAAAGTCACTGTTCCACATTTGCTTGGGTGATTTAGGCAACTACACCAGGCTGGGGAGTGAGGCTACTCCACAGGGCAACCATACGTGCACTGGAGAAAGGAGTCTGCCTCTCTCCTAGAAACATCATGGGGCGAAGGTTTGTGTGCTTTGTAATGAAGATGAGGAGGCCAAGAGTAACCTCATACCTGAGAGCTTGGGGCCCACAGACTGGGCTTTCACAGCAGCTTGCCTTAAGTGGCACCATAAAAAGCACTGCTGAGCAGCTACTGTGGATATTTCTGGCCTCAGGTTCGCTGCTTTGGGCACGGATGAAATGGCGGATAAGGCTCTTGGTCCTCCTTTGCTTCCTGGTGTTCCAGAGAACAAACCTGGGCAGACCTGGGCCTTACTGTACTGGTGTATGCCCTGACAGTCACAGATGAACCAGCTTTCAGGCTGCCTATCCCTGTTTCAGCTTGCTGTGCCAAGCCCAGGAACATGAGTCCCCCTCCCACATAAACAATTTCCTCCGGGATAAATAAAGTTTTCTGATTCTGATTCTAACATCCCAGATGGTATGATTGGACTGACAGAGCCCCCCAGAATTCTTAAAGATTCACTGTGCTGGTAGACTGGTGATTCTGAGGAGGATAAGGTATCTCTGGCAGTAGAGACAGATAAAGGCAGAAAACCTGACCAGACAAATTCAGCTGGCCAGGAAATGTCCATGAAGAGGCAAAGGAGGCACAAAAGGAAATGTCCTCTTGAAACAGCCCCTCCTCCTGAGCCTGCAGAGTTGGAGGGTGCCCAGACTCATGGTGCACCTTACAGCTCTGGAGAACACTATAGCACCACCTGCTGCACTAGAGAGCGTGTTCTTGCCAGGGCCACCTGCAGCTCTGGAGAGCATCTCCTTGCCAGCACTGCATGGTGCTGCTGCCTCAGGGAATGCCTCCCAGATGGTGCCACCTGCTGCTGCCTGCAAGAATGGCTCCTTACCAGCCCGATCAGGAGATTGCTACACTACTAGCAGCTCTGGTGACCTCCTCATTATTGTTGGCTCCCCATAGTTCTGAAGAGCTCCTTGTTGTCGCCAGCGCTACCTGTTGTTCTGGAGAGCTCCTGGTTCATCTTTTTACTGACTCCTATCTCCCAGTCCCCTTTCACTGGCCGCCAAGCCTCCTGGTCCCACATTGCTGGCTGCCCCACTTCATAAGTACTGAATCACTGGTTGCCTCGTTCCCAGCCCCACATTATTGCCTAGTCCCCTGGTCACCAGCTGATGGCTTCTCAGTCTTCAGGTCTTTCATCACTGACTTCCTTGTCTCCAGGTTCCAAGCTGTCTGCTGCTCCATCCTTTGGAATCCTGCTGCCAACCATTCTGCCCCCTGCTTCATTGGTGCCTGACCTCAGAGATCAGGTTGAGAGTGGCACAGGACATAGCAGCTTCCCCAGTTGAAGCCCAGGACATGGCAGGTCTGGGTCCCCGGTCAGCTTTGTCCCAATCTGTTCCTTGTCCCTGTATCTCCCTTTCTGTCAGTCTCTGTTTGTTTGGTGGCACCTGTTGTTGCATTTTGTGGTTCCCTATATCTGCTTGTTTCACCTTGTTCCCAGATATTGTCATCTGTGTCATCTAATGTGTATGCACCTGTCCAGTCCACTATTCACAATCCCAAGTCCCATGTCTCACGTTCAGTCACCCGTCCTACTCTCAGCCAAGGCTCTTGACTGAAAATCTGGTATTTCGTCTCTTGTCCCCTGTTCACTTCCCTGTCTAGTCTCCAGCACCAGTCTATGCAGGATAGACCTGTATAGTGTTTTCCTGTCTCTGGTTGACATCTGAATGTGTTTTTTGTTAATCCTGAATTTGTTTTCATCCTGTCTTGGTTTTTCCCCCCATCTGATTTTGTTTTCCCCTCTTCATGTAGTTTATTGTGTTGATTTCCCAGCTCTGGCCTAGTCTTATCACTGGTCGTCCCACCTGAGACTTCAGCAGGGTGTACTGCGCCCCCAACTGGCATAACCCAGTACAACTTCTAACTCCAGCAAAATCCGACCCCTCTCGTCCATCACTACCCTCCGGCAGACAACACTCCAGAGGATGGTGACGGACGAGAAGGGCTCAAACCACACAAAATAACCACACAAACACACATAAGAATGTAGCTGATATCCATGTATTTCACACCTTCTTTTGATCTTGCTGATCACAGTCTGGTGAATGGGGAGACTGCTGATTCACCTGTAAGCATTTCTCATGCATTTTCACTTTTGTCCACATGGCCTCTGAGATGAGTAAAAAGGTGTTCCCTGAGTCCACCACAGCGTGACAGGCAACAGAGTATATACACATCTGGATGCATAAAGCTGCAGGTAGAACATTCACTACACCCTGGTTTACTGGATCAGGCCTCTCTTTTTTTGGGAGCGGCGATGGAAGGTTGTTTCCTTGGTTGCTTGTAAATCCTTTTCCACAAGAGTTCCCAAATGCACAAGCTCATCCACCACCATGACAGTGCTACGCAGCATGCTGGTGATCTGAGGGATACAGTTCCTCAAAGTGGCTTGTACTATCTCCCTCTAAGACATTTGCCGCCGCCATCTCAGACACAGAGCTTGGTACTGATAAGCAAAGGTACGTATGGGTTCATCGACCCTCTGTGCTCTGTCTCATACTCTTCTTTGCCTCCAGGTCATGATCTTCGCTGAAGAATGTGCAAAGTGATGCATTTTTAAAATCAGCCCATGATGTCATGCCCATTCTCACAGCTCTCCACCAGTCTTTAGCAGTATGTTCTGAAACAGGTGACAAGTGGACCTTCTCCCTCAGCACTTCTGAATCTGGGAAAATCTATTTTTATTGGGACCCAATATGAAGAACAGTAGGTTGGATTATTAGACTGGGAAGTTGTTCCTTCAGGGGTATGTGTGCAGTCATACAGTGCAGTGACAGGTGCCAGTGCTGGGGTTAAGGTTGTAAGTGAAGGGGTAGTGGTCGCGGAGCAAGTCTTGTCTGGAGACGCTCTCCTCCTCGTACAGTCGACCAATGACTGGCATAAGTTATGCAGCTGAGCATTACTACTCAGTACTACACCTCTCCTAAACGTAGTTTCTGATATCATCATCATCTCTCGCCTGCAGTCTACTACCTCTTCCCGTGACCTGTTATTTGCCTTGATACGGTTCATTCTAGTGGGAGCGAGAGTGATTTTATCAGACAACAGATATTAGAAATTGTTACACCTGCTTCTCTATCACCACAAAATAAACAATGTATACAAGAGTCAGGCCCCATGTTGTGCATCACTGTAACAATCCACCCAGGACTCTACACAAAATGGGTGTATATTAGGAAAGGGGGTACAAAATTTTATGCTTGAGCACACATGCTCCCATATCACACCACATGTTGCCACACATTATACACAAAATATACCTACAAAGATCAAGAGCTCAGCTCAGTCCAGCTCCTTTGCCTTTATGACGAGCAGTTCTTGAATAAATCCCAGAGGGTGTTGACTCCGATGTCCTCTGCGGATGCCTCCTAAACCGGGATCCAAAAAACCCAAAAAGAACCGTTCTTCCTCCCCTCCCCCTCTATATCTCCGGCAGGAGGAATAATTACACCTGGGTGCTACATGGTGGCCAGGTATACCTGTAACAGGTAAGATTTACCATTCACAAATCTTGTACGTCCATGGTCAGCGGCTGCCTTTTATTTTGAAATTCACTGAGGGTTTATTGTGGTTTATTGTCTTGTTTTGGTTGCAGCTGCAGAGAATTAAGTTAAGTGATTATATGTCTTCATTGGTTCAGTTCTGTGTGGTTTTTGTATTTAAGTTACCCTGGTGCATTGTTTTAGTTGTCAGTTCACTATTACGTTAACCTAGGTGTGTACCTGTCCTTTGTTTGTGTGTTTTACTGCAGAAGAAGGGTATTGGCCCTCGTGCCTGTTATAGTTTAGTTTAAATAAAGCTACTCTGAGAGATCATGGAAATCTGTGCCTGCGCTTCATTTTGGGATGGCTATGCACCTGAGGATGTGACAGTTTGGGGTTTATTGTTGGTGCTCCTCACATTTTTCAGCTCAGTGGATGGTGATTTTAGCAGTCTATGCTTGCAACATTGCTAGCTCTGCTTGTAGTATGTCCCTGCTAGCTCTGCTTGTAGTACTCTCACATTAGTAATCTCTCCCAAATTTGCAGGAATTCCTCATTTTCTCACCACCGAATCCACTCAGATACTTGTTCAGTCGCCTGCCATCTCAAGACTGGACTACTGCAATGCACGTCTGGCTGAATACCAAGACTCTACAGTTTATTTTGAATGCAGAAACAAGTTTTGGACACAGCCACTACCTCGTGCTCTCATTACATATCTTGCCGTTCCAGCACACTTCCAAGTATGACTTCCTCACATATATTTGAGGTAAAAGAGGCAGTTTAGTTTTTACATGAACTACTGCTATAACCCAGAACCTTTTGCTTATATGGTCTATGAAGTCTGATGAGCTGAAGCTGGAAAAATACTATAATACACAGGACCAGGTGAACAACAAGAGCTAGATCTGGCTAATTTTATACAGACTACTCCACACACACTGTGTTCACCTCCCTTACTTAATCAGCAATAAAAAGTGATTGGCCTCCACTTACCCTCCATTTTAGACTTGAATGATTACAATCTTGGACTCATCCAGCCCTGAAAACTGTCGTTTCCAGAGTGTTCCCTGTGGTGGTCAGTCCAGGGTTATAAAAGCCAGAACTCAATCTCAACAGCTTCTTTCCCTAAGCTGTTCATCTGAACCCAGCAGGTTCTCCCTCAACCCCGCTAATCCAGGCTAACTCGCATCATTTTGAATTTCATGAACTACTTCTGTTATTCTTAAGTCCTCGCACAACAGAGTATTGCTCTAAATAAAGTGTATGTATTGTTCTTGTAGCATATAAACATTTCCTCTGGCTTTGCCAAGTGTGTGCCAAGGTAGACCCCAGGGCAAGTGCCCTCTCTGTAGGTATATAGTGTTACAGACATGTGGTGTGGCACGCCCGCCCAACCTGGTGCAACATATTTTATTAAAGCATGCAGAGAATCTGCAAGTAAGGAGACAAAAATGGGGGTTTAATGTGCTCACTTGGAGAACCCTGAAATGGCTGCTGCACACTCTCTCAACTTATTCTCTGCTGCGCTTCACAGGAGATCTATGTGCAACACAAGTGTCTTAACACCAATTCTTTGTGTTTCCAATAAACATTAAATAAATTCAACATACAGCGTGCTCTTCTTATTCATATATGTCTCCATGTAAATAAGAACTAGCCATTACAAAACACCTTCACGATCCAAAAGTAACCAGTGCAACTTGACTATTTATCCATATTCAGAAAATATGTGTAAATGAACCAGAATGGAACAAGGAAATATGCATTTTATATATGTAAACAGTGTAAATCTAGCAAAACAATATAAATGATATTACAGTATTCTTAACACATTCAGAATTTGCATTCAACAGGTCTACGTTTCAATATTAATATTCAACAGGTCCACACAAACTCACTAGAACATTTGCAAAATGGTGCTTATGCAGTTATATTGTGGACAGATCCAACTCGCATTCACAATTTGTAAACTACACAAAGTATGCCCCGATACTGATATACATTAACAAGGTTCCGATGAAATTCAGCCCCAGACACGTGGTAGCTTTATTGGTATGGGTTAGCTTAGCTCCTGAGACGTGTGGTAGCTTTGTTGATAATTGTTCGCTTAGCACCTGTGACATTTGTGCACATCCGTCCCGTTAAACACTCACACAATGTGCTGGGACCACCAGTGCCTTGCCCCTTATCACCTACATGCTCCAGTACTGAGTATTTGGTACACCAGTGTTGCTATTTCGGCAGCCTTTAAGGGCATGTACAGTTAGCGGTTAGCCGTTTGTCGCTAGCAGTTAGCCAACGCATCTAGCGTGTATGTTCTTGTTAAAAAAACCTAAAATTCTGATTTCTTCTACAGTCTGTACCAGCACTAAATCAGGGGCTTTTCTACTGCCCAGGGCCTCTGTCAAGGAGATCTGACTATATACATTCCCAAACATCACTTTCCCCCCATAAAATCTATGTATGTGCAGAAATATGGACCAATAACTGTGCAAACCAGACTGAGAGCAAATTAAGTGACCCAGACTGAGGGCAAATTAATAAATGTGAAAATAACAAGCGCTGTTGTTGAGGCACAGTATTTTACAGTGTATGTGAAGGAAAGCAAACCATGGAGTGTTCGACATTCCAGCATTATTAGTTTGGAATTAGTGATCATATTTGTAGTGAATTTTGAGAGTTTATTATGTGAACACTTTTCCATATGGGATAGGTGCAGATAATGACCTGCAACCAAATGTCACATAAAATCCAATCTCTTACTTGTGTTTAATGGAGGTAACATAAACCTAGAACCCAGGAATGTTAGTTCTAAGTACAGTCGATTAGTGTACTGAAGGGACTGCTGGTATAAATGGCGTGATAGGGCTCAGCTCTCCTTGTATCTTGAAGGAAAAAAGACAAAATAAGCAAAATAATATCTAATCTTTGGTTGAGTCTTGTGCACCAGTGTCACCTACAGGTTGTGGGAAGTGAGGTGAGGATTGTTTAAAATGGGGCTGATTCCCACTAGCCCAAGGTGTAGGTTCACAGTGTGTCATGACATGTTAAATGCAGCCATTGCACACTGTTATAAACTATACAATGTTATACTGAATGTCAAAGGAGCATGGCATTACATGTCAATGTCCAGTGTAGAAAATATAAAAACACAACTAAGCCACAGAAAGAGGAAAAGGACATAAATATAACAAAAGGAAATAAACAGTTCAAAATGGCGTAGGTAAGCGTACTGGGGAACACCCACTCCCTCGTTCATACACCGCGTTACTGCGTATTCTTCCGCTGCATGCTACCAAACAAGTTTGTCCACGTAGTCCATAAGTATGAGGGAACGCCGTAAGTCGAAATATGTCTCAATTTCTCAAAGTTTTATGGGAGTAAGCGTTGTAAACTTGGAACGTCGTATGTCGAGACTGTTGTAACCCAAGGACCCCCTGTCAAAACGTTTATCAGTCTTCTGCACTGTCTCAATGTTAACACTGAACACCATCATACCAAAGCATTCTAAAAAAA
The DNA here is from genome assembly GCA_037576975.1 of Alestes dentex. Classification (NCBI taxonomy): domain Eukaryota; kingdom Metazoa; phylum Chordata; class Actinopteri; order Characiformes; family Alestidae; genus Alestes; species Alestes dentex. The sequence goes on along the minus strand of JBBIGA010123919.1, from coordinate 20,178 downwards.
AAACAAAACAAAACAAACTCCTTGGAAATTAACTGTAGCTAACAAAAACTAACAAACCGGCAAAGTACTCCAGGGTGCTACAATATTCATTGACAGGTTGTTCAAGACAGTCCACTTTAAGAGCTAAGTGAGAATCCAGACTTTCCAAGATTCTGTCATATCTTTATAGTGTGGCCATAGCGCCCATCTGATCTTTTGACCTTGTGACTAATGTCCACTCATTTTTCCGCATAGTAGAATCAATTTTAGGCCCTCTCCTGAAATCCCCTCATGATAAAAACCCAAGAGTGTTGATTGATTAAACATAAAAATCACATCAAAACGTCCCTTTAATTTGTGCACTGTCCTCAGTCTGCATTGGGAAAATAGCAGAGCTTGATCTATCAGGGTTAGCAAAGCTGGAGGTGGAGTGCTGTCGAGTTAGCATCTATGAAGACATAGAGGATGTTTATACGAGTTGCATTTGTCATTAAATGTAATAGCTCTACTGCATCTCTGGAGTTTATGGTACTACTTCATACACTTTGTCAGCAACAACAAACACCAATAGAGTCGCTCTGATCTTGCATTACAGCTTCTACGTGACCTTTTGCTCTCACATTAGTGTTAGTGTTTTATCTGAGTGGTAAAATTCAATTGTGCTATGCCTCCACAAATTGGTTTTCATCCACAATGATAACCTTCATCATAAACTCAATAACATTTTGCAAGCCTGATGCTCACAAGTCATTGTTTAAACACTGTGGGGTTTTTTTTGTGGATGTTTGTGACCCCAAATGGTAGAGCAATCTAAGACACTTTTGTTGGGAGCTCATAAATTGCAACACAGTTGCCAAGGCCTGCAGTCCAAGAGAGCATAGGTGGGCTAACTGGCCTTCTCCTCTCCAATCAGCAGGCCCTAACAAAATGGGGAGTTCTTGTCCAAGCACTCTGAACTGTCCAATTATGTTGCATTAGTAGCAATGTAAAAAAAATGTGGGTGGTCTTTCTCCATGTCTCAGATGGATGTATGTGCTAGTCTTCACACTCCCAGCTTGGTAACCTAAGGGTAGCCCAAGCTAATTAGTAAAATTGTGGCCATGGCCTAGTAGTTGCCATTGCACTGACTAAATGTGAATGAACGTATAGTTTCAGTACTATCATAATGTTTTTTCCCATTATCAGATTAACTGGAACACTGTTGGTTCTCTGTAGCTTTACAAGTAATAGCGATTCAGTAACGCAGGATGGACAGTGGCCGAGTACATTTCATGATCACTCAGCTGAACTTGTCCCACTAAACCCACTGGTAATGCCACTATGACATCAATACACAGTGGTCGGTAAAATTTTCCAGTTAGCATTACCAGAAGTGTGTGATTTTCACTCCCCCAATGTCATCAATTTCATCACTTCTTTGGAAAACTTACTTTCTCCCCTGCTTTTCGTGCTCCTCCTTTATCAAAACACCAACATATCCACCCAGGTGTAAAACCTTTTTTGATATTACATTTTTTTCATAGAGTTTTTAGTGTGCATTTTCAAAAAAGCAGTGAAGGGGACACTATATTGTGTTGGGTTGCTAGAGAGCAATGAGAATAAAAGGAGAAGGCTGAGAATCCTGTGAAAAGATCAATATCTCACCACAAAGTCAGCCAAGCCAATACTCTGTAAAACTGCTGCAATAATAAATCGAATAAAAGCAATTTCATGCTTTTATATTCTGTCCAATTTTGTCCATGTCTATCATACAAAAGTTAACATCTCTGAAGGAAAAAAAAATCAAATCGTGCATTCACTGGAGCTTCTAAAACCTGATAAACCAGACTTTACACTTCCATACTCTCTCAGCCCCTTAATATATGACCAATTATCCATTCAGTTCCTAAGCACCATAGAGACTTTAAACTAGTAACTGTTTCAGAAAGCTGTTATTAGACCAAAGGGATAAAGATTTGCATATATAAATTCAAGCAGCTCTTCAAGAAAGAACCCTTTGTAATGTGAAGTACACTCCAAACATTGGCATGTGTAGACCATGTAAAATAACAAGAAAGTGCAAATTGTTTCCTACTTATCTTAAAGCAAAAATCTGGCATAAAAAGAAGTGCGGAAATATAATTACTGAACCCGAAATTGGTTTCTCTGTCATTTTTATGAATTAATTCTCTTTGAAAGACTAAATGAATAGCATATTGTATTTAACTGCAAAAAAAGACCCCCACCGTGCACTTGTCCATTTACTGACCACTTTATAAGATTGTAGGTTCACAGTACAGTCATCCAAAAGCATAGTCATTTGCAAATATCAAAAAATGACATTTTTTTTATTTCAGTATACATGTGATGCTGTATTCTGGCGCACACACACACACACACACACACACACACACAAACACACACATGATGTAAGCAGCAGTGAGTCTTCTCAGACAATGTTAAAAAATATTAATAAATAACCAAAATGGAGACAGCACTATGTGTTCTGTGGTCAGAAACTGACTACTGGAGGCTCCTGAGTGGTGCACCTGTCTAAGCACTGGCTCTATTATCAGGAGATTCTGAGCTGAATCCCCACAGATGCCGTTGCCATCCATGGCTAGGAGTCCAAGAGTGTGCTCCCTCTGGTTCCTCCATCTCCCTCTGTCACTCAATGTGATGTTATCTGGTCCAGGTCTCTACACCGTGATGTAACAGTATTAGCATTTAGTGTTCTTGTCCAAGCATGTTGAGCCATCCAGTGAGGTTGGGTTTAAAGGAAGCATGTGCTGGTCTTTATCCTTCCAGCATTGGAAGCATCATGTGACTAGGGCCCTTGAATGGTCCAATAGATGGCTTTCTTTAGACAGAGACGCACATTATTTTTCTCAATGTCTTTTTCTTCTCCAAGGGTTATGCCATGCATTCTTAGAAGCCCTTGGCCCCCTGTGTTGGTGTGTAACAAACTACTCCATCCAAATACAATTTGTCCAAATACACGAGCCACAATCACTACTAAATAGACATGTTCTCAAACACTTTTGCAGACACATTGTCGAGCCCTTGAGGCACCAACATTCAATTTATCAACTGGACAATGAGCCCTTTGAGATGGGTCCCTACGCCAGTGGGGAAAATGAATATATGTGTATTTAGAATTTCTTAACATCAGGACGTCTTTACTGATGAATGCACTCTGCTCGCCTCCTCGCCCTGCCTCACACTAACTCGTTGGCTGTTGAGAACGAGGGCAGCATACTGAGCCCGGAAGAGCTTTTGGAGAGCAAATAAAGAAATAAAGCCTGCATTTTTCACGATCAGCGAAATTGATGTTCTCAGACACGTATTCTCTCCTCCATTGTTGTTTGAGCAGCGAGCGCTGGAGGATTCTCCAAACGCAACCCTGTTGCTCCGTAACATTTCGTTTCAGGTCTTGTGTTTCACCTCTTCTCCCCACTGCCTGTTTCCCTGGCTCCAGACACACACACACACACACGCATGCACACACACACACACACACACACACACACGTTTTATGCTCATATAGACAGAAGCCTTGCTGTGGGATATCACAAAGGTCACTATTAGCAAGGCTGCGCAAAGAGAACGTGTGCGTGCAAAACACAGGCTTGATCCGTGAATGCCAAAGAGCAGAAGAACTAGACGAGATGAGGGCAGATTCTCTCCTGAACAAGCAAAGCATTAACAAAAGGCAATTTCGCTAATTTTGCTAAACCGCATAATTAAATAGTCGAGATGTGAAGAGTCGTTCGGAGTGGATTTGTTATGAATCGCTCCGTTCTAGAGAAACTTACTCAGAAAATCTACCTATCTAAAAGCTCCATACATGAAATATAAATGTGCTGCATGATGCCTGACATTATTTTGAAAGAGTTTTGAAAAGATTTTGGTCTAAACCGTGTTTCAAATCTCTTTCTTTTGGAGGAGTACTTGCAGAGCATTGTGAGGCAAAATAGTCCCCAAAGAAACATATTTAGTTCAGATTTGCAACTACGTTCCCATTATCAGCATTCCATATAAACACTTAGAAGACATGCAGTTTCTCTGTGGGTCGATAGTAAACAAATTATATATGTGTGTTGAGGTTGCAATGCTTGTTTACATTCACCAGCACTGTAAAGAAATCTGAGTCTCTGCAATGACCCGCTTTACATCAAAGCAGCTCTGAAAGAACTACTGAATTACACAATTTTTTTTTTTTCTGAGAAATTGGACTGTACACCTCCATCATTTAATTACATTTATGGCATTTGGCAGACTCCCTTATCCAGAGCATACTTATAATGTTTAGTTACAGGGACAATCCCGCTGGAGCAACTGAGGGTTAAGTGTCTTGCTGAAGGACACAGTGGTAGAAAGTGGGGGTTTATCCCTGCAACTTTGTGGTCATCAAGTTCACAGGCAAGTGTTTTGCCCCCTAGGTCGCTACCACCCCTGTTGGTAACATTTATCAGTCCCCCCAGAGACCGACTGACCAATGATCTATTTTTCCACTCCACTATGTGTTGGAACTTTTGACTAGAACAGAAAATTGGACCATTGGCTCAAATCAGGACCTGGTCAGCTTTGGCTTTGGTAACACTTGCAGCTGAAGCTAACAAAAATGTAGCATTCTTTACCTAATTCTTTTTCATCTAGAAGACGATAAAGCCATCACCAAGGGCTTCTACATCACCGATAAGAGCACCAGAACGTGGTTCTAGGATGGAGGGTCCATACTCATGAAATCGTTTCCTTTACGCATAACGCTAATGCTTCTGTCATTTTGCTAGTCACCGCAAAAAAAGAAATTCTTGCTCTTATGTTCTGAGTCAACTCAGGAAATATATATTTCATTTGATTCTGCAGGTTTGTATGTAAATGTAGACATCTGAGCGTGTGAGAAAAGGGCACAGCTAGCATTCTCTACAGTAAGCAAGATAATTCCAAAAAAAATGTTATTAACAGGGACATAGGTAAGTTTAGCCCTCCATGTCTGCTGCATGTCTGCTGCCTACCAGCCCCCACCCAGACAATCAGACTCGTTCTCCCTCGTCACTGAGCCAACGTGGCTGTCTGCTTGCTGATATAGCAGAATTAACAGTTAATGTTCTCCCCGCATGTCAAGCTCTCTGCTGTCGTAGCAGCTTTCTGAAAAAAAAACATGGTGCTCAGAGGAAGTACATGGAAGCCTGGGAGTCTGGTAGTATCATGTGAGAGGGGATGATGCATACCCCTCTCTAACCTCACCAAATACAGATGGAAGTGAGTAGGTCACAGGGCCGAGCCAAAAGCAAATCGTCACAGCTGTGGTATCATCGCATAAAATGCATACTGATTAAAGCAAATAAGCCCAAAAAGTATCAAATGTGCTTTAAAAATGGCATTTCCTTCCTCTGGAAAACTGGTACTCTTCTGCATTACAGACTGCGTCAAAAAAAGTGTGACAGGTTTAACTCAGCTTGTTCAGTATTTGGAACGAATAACCTGAATTTATCATTAAAACCAGCATGGCTCAAATCATTTTCTCAACCAGTACGACGAAAAAAAACGGAAAAAACGTGAACAAATAAAAGAAACAATAATAATATTAAAGAAAAGTGGTCAGCTTTAAACGGGGGACACCTGAAGGAAATCAATTAAAGTAAAATATCTAGAAAACCAGACTAAAAAGATGTTTCTAATAAGCGATTCAGTTCAATAGAGATGAATGATTCAGTGCAGTCCTGAATTTCTTATGCTGCCTGAGCCGTTTTCTGAGCAGGTTTCCAGGCCGGGGCCGCTGAGATCGTTAGATTGCTGGGCTAGGTAGAGGAGAGTTCAGGCTGGATGTGTTTTCGTTGGCCGACCTCCCTTTTTTCTATCGTCTCCGATAAACGACGTACACCCTGTTTTCCTCTGCTCCGAGTGCTCTGGGCTCTTCGAGTTGAAAAAGGTCACCTCCCTACATCATGAGCAGTTTTTCTGTGTGAGGTGGGCCCTCTGTGTGTTGCAATGGAGGAGGGATGACTGACTGCAGTTTCTTAAATCATGGCCAGCAGTGACAATAGCAGCTTTGCTGGCAAAACCAGGGTCCTCAGACAGGTGGGTTTTTCGTTGTTTGGTTATCCCAAATGAATTGGCTAATTGGCTAATTTTTTACTAGATAGCTATCGGTTAGCACACAGGAGATACCCAGCCAAATGTAGCCAAGTGCAGCAGTGTGACCTCCCCCTAAGAATAAACGCCTTCCTGTTTTCCATGTTATGAAAAACACAGGGTGACCCCCCCCCCATGTCTGCCAGTGTCATTGTCCATAGTCTGGCCTTCACCGTGGTGACTTGTGTAGATGTGGGTGTGTAACAAGAGTGCAATTCCAATGGTCAAGGCCTGTCAGATGTTGATCAGATACTTCCAGAGCTGCCCTGGAGTCCCTGGAGTTTCACCGTGCCAGTGAAGTGTTGCTAAATGGACTAAACCGTGTATTATCAATGGAGGGACAATCTTGGTGTGGTATGGACATTGCTGTCTGCAGTCCTACCTGGTCCAGGCCTGGATTGATGTGTTTAGGACAGGTGGTTTATTAAAGAGTGCTCTGTGTGTGTGTGTGTGTGTGTGTGTGTGTGTGTGTGTGTGTGTGCGCGCGCTACGGCAGAGAGAAGAATGACTTGCTCCTACTTTGCAATTAGATGTCACTCAGTAGTGTTCTCTCTGCCTCCCTCACAGTATGGAGAGAAGAAGTAATAGAGGGATTTGTCTTTCCAGATGCAAAGGAATGCTTGTGTGTAAGTGTATGTGCTGGGGTGTGTGTGTGTGTGTGTGTGTGTGTATGTGTGTGTGTGTGGGGACAAGACACCAGATCAGCAACTCTTCTGCTCCCCCCCATACACTTGTATTTATTCCATTTTTTTCCACACTGGAAGGCCATCTTCATTCCAGTCCTGTTGATGGTAAAAATCATTAAGTGAAAGTTTCGCTAATTGCTTTTTAGGAGGACTGATTTCATTCATTCTGAGCAAAGTCACATCACTCTTAGGGGTGTGAGCATGACTGATAAGACCCAATAGGCTCAACTGGAATACCCACATTTGTCCTTCAGACTACAATAGAGCTGTTAACGGCAAGGTTAACCACAGCGGGCCTTGCTTACATTGCAAAAAACACCCCATTTCATGATCATTTTAATATTTTAATAAATTCACCACAGTACCTTTGGTGTTTGGTAAGGGTATAATTCAGCGAACAATTTAATTCACATTTTCCACAACATGCAGTCAATCAGTAAAGAATTTAGTGTCCAAATGTTGCTCTGTTGGTTTGGAACTAGAGCTGCAATGCTAACATCGCTAACAAACACTAAAACTTAATAGTTACCCAATCAGCCCGCAATGTTTCTGTAGAAATATGTCACCACATCCAGTCATACTGTGTCCTAAAGTACACATACACAAGTCTGTTCCACTTTAATGAAGGGCTGGATATGGTTTGAGTGACGTTTTGTGGATGTGTTTACAGGTGCTTATTGATTCTAGTGTCAACTACAGTAGCCTTATAGCTCCAGTTTCAAATCTAAGAAGTGAAATTTGCACTCCAACCCATGTTTTGCATGAACAACCATATCTGGGGTCATTTTATTTGATCTTTTGCCATACTATTCTAGTTTTAGAACAACTTAGCTTTTAACCATTTTTGGCAAAGATAAAAAGAGCATCATTTGTCATGCTGTAACGGGATTATTTGTAACTGTTTTAGACCTAGAAAAAATGTGACATTCCTGGTATCTGGAAATAATTTTGGCTTCATTATTATTGGAACTTTTTTTAGCATTCTTTAAGAATAGTGACATATTGGCCAAGCTAATAATAACCATGGGTAGATTTATTGAGCACTGGTCAGGTATATATTTCACTCTGTTTCACACAGTATGTTCATAATGTAAATGTTAAACAATAATGGACTTGGATAGTATATGTTCATGAGTTATATATGCGTGAAACAATAACAAAACAGTTTTGATCACTGGAATATTGATCATTAAGATTCTTGTGTCTTAGTTATTACGAACCGGTATTGTTCGGACCCATTTTTGCAGACAGGATAGTAAATAATACCATAATTTTGCACAAATGTGTATTTACTGTTAATCCTCCTCACATCACAAAATAAGGTGCTGTCAAATAACATTTTTAAAAATGACACATCTTACATGGTCGAATGGAATATAACAGGGAGGAACATCGACGTTAACAGTGGGTGAGTTTTCCCTCGCTGTCTTACATTCATTGCCATCTGTAATGTGTGAACCTGCACTCACACACACACACACACACACACACACACACACACACAATTATTATAATCATCCTGCTTTCTCCCAGAAAATCAGTCTTTACTTTTTAAATAATGTATTTGTTTACTAAGAATAACATTAAAGAGATGTGTAAATTAGCCCAGACAATGTCTGGTGCCATTATATGCTCTGGCCCCATCCCAGTGCATGGCTCTGACACCTACAGCAGTCTGGATGTCCAAGTGGTGCTCTGAAAACAATGTGGGTTTTATTGACAATTGGTCCATGTTTGAAGGGAAAGCCTGGTTTCTTGGCTCAGGATGGTATCCACCCCTCGCAGGAGGGTGTTGCTCTTGCAGCATAGCCCATATCCTGTTAACTAGCTGGCAGTGCAGCTCAGATAGTCGCTGCTGACAAACCAGCGCCGAGGCCAGGCAGCAGACAGACTGGCTGTCTTGAGTCGCCGCCCAGGTCCCACTGTATCAGGACTGTGCCTGTCCCCTGAAGCCTCAAAAAGTGTGTTTTAATAATTGAATCAATCTCTCTCACCCAGCAGAAACAGCAGATCTGAAGCTGGGACTGCTTAACATAAGATTACTCCTGAAGAAATAATCGCTGATCAGAATTTTGATGCCTTATGTCTTACAGAGACCTGGATTAGACCTAATGAGTTTGTTGCTGTAGATGAGGCCACCCTGATTGGCTCTAACTGCATATACAATCCTAGGATAACTGGTAGAGAGGGAGGCACAAGAAGCATTTACAGAAGTGCCCTAAGTATAAATCAGAAAACATGTGTCACCTTCTCATCTCTTGAAATTCTTTTTCTTAACGTAACTAATCTAGATGCTAATAAGATCTTTTTTTCTCTAATTACTGTTTACATGACATCAGGGACCTTTAAAGAGAACGTATGAGAATTCGGTTGTTTCCTACGAACCTTAGCAGTACACAGTGATAAAGTAATAATGGTTGGAGATTTTAATATCCACTTTGAAAAAGAACGCAATGCACTGAAATCTATATTCGCTTCGGTTGTAGATATTGTATGTTTACACAGAATGTAATGGGGTCGACTCACTACTGCAGTCACACTCTTGCTTTAATCCTGACTCTTGGTGTTAATGTGGATAACATGACTATTCTTCCATAGATGACAGTAATCTCAGATCACTACCTCATTATATACAAGCTTCATCTGAACCATAATGTAAGTACTTCCCCTCGCTTTCATATTAGTCGTACACAACTTGGTTTTATTGAAAACCTCACAGATTTATCAACCCCAGTTGGCTCTAAATCTGATTCAGCAGACTCAGATAACCTGAGTTCTCAATCTGAACGCCTGGAGAACTCGCTTCCATCCACTATTGATAACGTTGCATCTTTAAGACATAAATGAATTAGACAGAAAACACTCAACCCTTGGTAATCAAATGCATGCCTTAAAGCAAAATGTTTAAAAAATTAGAGCATTAATGGTGATTCACCAAGCTGGAATCTTCATCTAGAAGGAGACCTTTAGAGACTGCAGCAGAGCACGTACTGTGGCACGCTCAGCATGTCTATCGTTTCTCATTGAATCTCACAAAAATAATCCTAGGTTTCTATTCGGTAAACTTTTGAAACTAACTAGGCACCAGGCAAGTACTGAATCTCTTATGCCTACAATCTACAGTAGTGATGATTTATATAGATGTTTTGTTAACAATAACATTGAAGCCATTAGACATTCAAACAAGAAGTCTCTTTCCAGGACATACCATTTAAATTTTGCTGCAGCAGACTGGCTGGTCTCCTTTAAACCAATTCAACAGGCCGAACCATAATTATCCTCTCATCACTACTGAGTGACATCTAATTATCTTCTACCTGTACACTCAATTCAGTTCCTACAAGCTTACTTAAAGAAGTCTTACCAATCATAGTCAGGCTTCTTTTTAACTCCTCCCCTAGTATAACAAGCAGTTATTAAGCCACTGTTAAAATAACTTGATCCATGCAACCTCTCAAATTACAGACCTATTTCTAATCTTCCACTTTTATCAAAGATTTTAGAGAAAGTCTTGGCCCAACAGTTATGTTCACTTCCGCATTAAAATTACAAATATGAAAAATTCCAATCTGGCCCCATCACAGCACCAAAACAGCCCTAGTAAAGATAATAAATGATCAAAGGCTTTGTTGCTTTGTTGGTTTTGCTTGAACGTAGTGTAACATTTAACACCATAGACCACTAGTTACCACTCTATCCTATTACAAAGACTGGACAACCTGGCTGGGGTCACAGGTACAGCCCTTTCGTAGTTTAGATACTTGACCAACCACTATCAGTTTGTAAGTGTTAATGAGAAATAATCAGTGCACACCAAAGTAAAAAAAAAAAGAAAACAAAAAAGTCCCACAAGGTTCAGCCTTAGGACCTCTTTTACTTAACCTGTACATTCTGGCATGGGTTGGGTTATGATTATAAAAAACTCCAAAAAACAGAGGTCTTCTTCTAGGTCCAACAACTGCTGGAAACAAGGTTTAATGCTAGATCCTGCTAGTTCCTCAGCCTCTCCTGTGTAAAATCCGTATTGAATCAGTTTCATCCTTCAACAGATATATAGGCACTATTACTAAAATATCTTTTCTTCCTCTTTGAAATATTGCTAAGCTTAGAAGCTCTCTATCCCTACATGATGTGGAAAAATGAGTACATGCCTTTATTACCTCCAGACTGGATTACTGTAAAGCCCTGCTGTCAGAATGCTCCAATAAGAACCTATATAAACTTCAACTAGTCCAGATCGTTGGAGCCAGAGTCCGCACTAGAACCAGGAAATTTGACCACATTAGTCTGATATGATCGTGACTTCATTTGTTCCTGCGAAAATGGCCTTTTCCCCCGAAGAACTCTGTGAACTTATCTCTTGCTCCAAACCTCCACGATCACTTAGATCTCAAGATGCTGGCTCTCTTTTAATGCCCAGAATTATGAGAGCTACAGCAGGGGGTAGAAAGCCCCCTAGCACTGGAATATCCTTATGGATAATGTTCGAGACTCAGACACAGTATCCGTTTTTAAGTGTAGGCTGAAAACCTACTTCATTAGTCAGGCTTTCCGTAACTAATTTTTCTTTTTGAAGGTTTTAGTGGTGGGAGGTTATGGGCATAGAGAGTTATAGTCCCATCACTCCTCACGTTCACTCAGGTTTGATGACGGTGGAGTGGGGGGGCCCAGTGTCTTTGGGTGCTTTCATGTCTATCAAAACGCTTTTGGCTCTGCCCTTTCTAGCTAGGCTGCTATATAGAAGTATGGCAGATTCTTGATGTCTTCACAAATATAACGTGCCCTGTAAACTTCAACAGAACTAAATCTGTTTTCTATTTGTCTTCCCTCCCTTCCTTTGGCCAGTCTTCTCTGAGGGGAACTGCTGCCCATCGGTCTAGCTCGGTCAAACACCATTGAGGCTTCTGGGCTCCGCCCCATACTGGATCTGCAATCGCTGTGGTCCCTTGCCCAAGTGTCCTAGACTGGTTCGGCTGCTTTGTGACTGCCTGAGTGCTCTTTCCCAAGGATTGCTGCTTGCTATTCCTGTTGCTGTGGCCTGGTAACTCTCAAACTATTCATCATACCAACGAAAACTGACTCCACTGACTCTAAATTAGGGCATTAACGACTTCAGATTATCCATCGAGATAGTCAAAGTCGAGTCAACTAGTCGTGATGACGTCACACATACGCAGCGGAGGAACACAGGTGTCCAACTCTGAGCAACTTTTTCTCAGAGCAAACTCTGAGCAAAATTTCTCTGTAACATTAACAGTCAACATGGCGATTAAACTAAACAAAGGCTGATACCTTGAATTTCTGGTAAATTTAAGTGTACAACAGAAAGTGGGAACAGTTTAACTGCCAACTGTTCAGCTGTGATTTAGTCTACACAAAGGCCTCTTATTGTTAGTTATCTCCATATTGTCTTCTCTTATTCTCCATCACTCTCCGGGTCGACCAAGGAAGAATGGTTTCCCATCCTAAGTCTTCATTCCTCTCACGATATCCTCCTCCAGCTTTAGGATTTTCTTCCTCACCTCTGTTGCCATTGGCTTGCTCACTAGGGGCTCGGACCTGGGCTCTGTATAGCTGCTTTGTGACAGTATCAGTTGTATGAAGCACTTTATAAATAAAATGAGCAGAGCTAATTCTTTAAATAGCGACACACTTGTCCGTCCCATACACACTAACCTGCGCAGATTTTACTCCTGATGTTTTCCAGCACTTTGTCTCAGTCACTTTAAGTTTTCATATGACCTTTTGTTGACACACCAGCTGGCTTGCAGGGTGTAGCTGCCAGTGACGGTGCCCAGTTGAAGCCAGGGCTGAACATGACAATAGATGATGAGCACTCATGGCTCATGAATAGGGTTTTCAACTCTAAGGCTGTGTGCTCCATTTACCTCCGACTGACCAAATAAAAGGCTGAATTTTATGATTGATGTCCAAATGCACAGATGTCATAGCTATGGGAATACGAGAGCATGACTTAAAGCTTGGGACAGCAGGGTGATGTTCATAAGGCCACATGACCCCTGCATAAGCCTTTTAGAATACCTGACATTAGTCTAAACAGACATTCATAAAGCTTTATTTTTCAATTAAACACCTCCTGGGGAGAAAATGACGGCCTTTATGACATGTGAATGTATTTTTTTGCTTTATGTCAGTTGCCATAGCCAGTATGTCAGGTTTCATGTAGCTGTACCTTTGGTAGCACTTACCTTTGGTAAGTGTTCAGTAAAAGACTACAAATCTTGTTTCGCTGACCATGAGAAGCCAAATGTCTCATTGCTCCTGTTAGCATAACCAGCATAACTAGCTAATCAGGGGACTATCGGGGGAATAAATAAAACACCTGACAATCCTCTGTAGGTGAGCTGTCAGCTTTAATCTGTTATCTGAAGCCCAGGCTCTTTTCATCCTTGAAAATGAGCTCAGATAAGGCGATGGAGCACGGGTTGCAAACGTCCCCTCTCTTGCGCAGCCGGCATCAAAAGCCCAAAAATAGTCGAGGAGAGATGGCGGAGGGTTTGACAGAAATTCAGCGGAGAGAGCGGTTTGCTCTGCGCGGCCATTAAGCTGACAACTGTGTGACAAATTTGTGGCAGAATGGGCCGTCCATGCTCCTATTTATTTCATTTTTTAAAAATGAATACTCACACTTTTGTCATGAGAATAAAAGGATTTTTTTTTTTTTTTTTTTTTTGGATGACTGCGAAGTAATGCCTGGCCACTTCTGTGCTGAGCAGCTGAAAGTGCCGATAATGGCTCAAAGAGCTCCTGTGTATCTAATACAGTGTGGATTAGCTGCAGGAGGCAGGTCTCTAAAGCAGCTAGCTCGTTTTTATCACTGAGCTTTCCTGTGCTTGGCTAGTCAGCTGTACTTTTAGGACAAGAACCTACAAGCAGAGTAACAGCTAGCTGTCCTGGAAGACTTAATGACTATCTTTAGGGACTCCAGGAGCCACAAGTCACAAACTGCCCAGTGGAGCGGCAGCACTCTGACAGATCAGATTCATTTCATAAAATACAGATTCAAATAAGAGCTCCAGGGGTGGATCATCAAGTAATAGTGTAGTGTTATAGTGTTAATATAGTAATAGTGTAATTTTTGGTGATCATTCAAACAATGTTTGAGAGAATATGTTCCAAAGATCTGAAACAACCCACCCTTAGGGCTTTGTCAGGCTTCTCTTACTATTTAAAAATATGAGCTGAAAACATCATTTTTACCCAAGCGTTTTTGTGATACGTGAACATATTTTCTTTTATCTGTCTTATTGTTTTATTTTGAAGAGCATTCCCCTTTTAGTTATTCTATGCATCTGTTTTTATAGTAATTTGTTTTAAATATTTTTTATTAATCTTTAATTCATCTTTCAAACCTTGCCTTCACCTTAACTATTAGTTTCTCTTTGTTGCAATTTTTACGTGTAATTTTCTTTTCTTTTTTCTATAATGTTGTCACATCATTAAAGCCACACCCCCAGCGGTCAAACTCTCCAGAGTTCTGACTCCCCCCCCACTCTGTCTATGTCATGGTACGTCCTGGCATGTGAGGTACCTTCCTCCTGCCAGCCCTCATGTTCCTGAGAGCCTCCAACCCTTGTGCTCCTTGTGGCTCCTGGACTGGAGCAATCCAAGTTTTTGGACCATGTCAGTGGGTCGGAAGGTCCGTTCGCCACTGAACGGGTCCCTCTTTTCCCTTGTGACTCGGAAAAAGAGAGTCTCCCTGTGTTTTGTTCTGCAAAGTTTGTTGCTATCAAGTGACTTTTTGCCTGCTTGATTCTCTTTAGAGTCAGTTTGAGTTCTGTTAACTCGTGCATTTGTGTCTTCCTTGCCCGAGCCGACATAACAAATGTCGTGCCCTTAGAAACATACTTTTTTACTCTAGCTTTTACCGTGATATGGAAATATAAAAATACACACACACACACACACACACACACACAAAATTTATTTATTTATTTATTTATTTATTAATTATTATTATTATTTTTTGCCATTTTTATTTTTATATTCTTTGCGTGATTTGCTTTAATCTATACTGTATTTGCTTTCCCTGTAAAACACTTTGAGCTGCATTCAGTCGTATGAAAGGTGCCATATAAATAAAGTTAATTATTTAATGTGTTTTACATATTGTGGAAAATCTCGTTTCCCCTTGTTTTTCTCCAGATACGAGACTGTAGCTGTAATGGTGTGGGCTGAGGCAGGCTGAGGATGTAAGTGCAAACTCCACAAACCTTTTAATACGAAAGCAAGAAACTAAAACAAACAAACAGGGAGTCTGGGGTTAGATACAAAACATGAGGAAATATTCATAGGCTTAAAGACGTGAGCACAGTAGACGTAAAAAACCACAAAGAATTTGAACTAAAATGCCAGCAAGAAAACAGAACAGGAAGTGATAAATGGTAACCGAGCTTTAACGGAGGTTTGAGAAATTTACAGCAACGAAACTCACATGGAAGACAGACACAGTAAACAAACAAAGGCAAATAAAAGGGCCTTTGACACAGACAAGAAAACAGGGGGGGGGGAAGACAGAAGAGCATTACAAAATGCCAAGAAACAGGGAAAAGACAGAGAGAACATTCCAGTAGCACAAACACTGCTAAAGTTACCTACCCATCCTTTAGTCTTGTGTCCATACAGTGAATAAATGTAAATTTAGCTGCAAAAACAGTACATTTTAAATCTGCTGTTTTTGTATTCACACATATCCACCAATATAACCGGCCTACAGCAGTTTAGCTGCACTCTTCCCAATGAAGTTATAAAAAATGTTTCAGTCCAGAATGTTTTGTTTTTTTTTAAAATGTGGTTATATTTTCATATATCAGTCTTACGGGCACAACATCGAATGCAGCTTACCTTTTCTGAAGAGGTTGAAAAAACCAGTCCCGTAGAAATGAATTAGAACTGTTTTGGTGCACATCTGTATGAATATCCACCAAAAGTGGACCTCGGGGGAAAAATAGACTTACAGTAATATGTAAGAAATGGGTCCTTTGAATGATTCCAAAAATACTGTAATTAATGCTTTTTGAAGACATCATCTGAAAAGTTGGATAAAAATACTGTTTGTGTCCATCAGACTGTGTTGTGTCCTACAAAAATGAGCACCAGGACACCTGAACATATGCATGAGCAAATTCAGTGGTTTTCTTTAGTCATTTTGTAAGTGTTTTTTTAGGACCTTAAGAGAGAGATTTGTGAAATCCTTAGTACTGCTTTTATCACATCAGCTCATATTATTACATAGCAGGGTTTAATGGGTTCCCCTGTAGAATGGATGGGTTCCCCTCCTGAGGTTTCTTCCTCCATCTTTAGGGAGTTTTTCCTCACCTCACTAGGGACCCATACTAGGATTCTGTAAAGCTGCTTTGTGACAACGTTCGTTACAAAAACTGTTATATAAATAGATTTGAACTGAATGTAATGTTATGCACCCTTTCAATTTTGCATTCAATTGGTGAATGGTCGACTTTACAATGTTCGTTACAAATGTCTCTGTTCAAATGGAGCTTGCCTGTGGAGCATAAAAAGCCCAGATTGGGAAGTGGGGGCCAGACATAAGCTAATAAAAGAGTGAATTCCTCCCTAAGGCACAGGGAAATGCTCTGGTCTCATGCCAGGCAGTGCGTGCAAGTAAAGCCACCTTCAGAAATTAACATTTGAATGGATGAACCACTGTTGAAGTTTCTTTTACTTTGTTTTAAGGTGTAAAACCCTTCAGAAACTAACCCTGAATATTATTAGTGTTCGCCTGTTAGCCAAGCTGTTAGCCCACACCTACAGAAAATGTTTAATCTTACTTCATACACACATAATTTAAACAAAAACAAAAATCATACCGTCCTACTGGTGTCGGTTTTGTATTCAAACTCATCAGGGCGCTAAACCTCGCTTTGGAATAATCTGTTGACAGTTTTGGCATATGCCATTTTGCTGCCCTACGTCAAACAAATTTTTGCCACCACCAGCCTCTGTCCAGTCCCATTTTGTTTTTATATATTGGAGTGAGATCACTAGCCTAAACAATTCATGTTAATTCGTAATTGTGCCTTAAACAGTGCTCCCCAACACATGGCATGCTCTAGCTGTTCTACTATCCAGGCTCGGAATCAATGTCCATTTAGTTCTGCCGATTCGAGGATTGAAACTCTCTCCTCTGGACATTCCCAGATAAATATCTTTGTATATTTGCTTGCTAATGAGCTTGAACCCACTCCATAGATTCCCCAGCTTGCCACGTGGACCCGACTGGGCAGCTCTGTGACATTTTTCGATTTCCAGAATAATCAGGATGTATTTTCTGAGCGGTAAACCCATAACTTTAATCCGGAAATATTACGCCTCAACATTCAAAATTGACTTCCAAACAGACTTTGTATCTAAGCATCATGTGGAGTCATTTGAAATCTTATTTAAGTGTGGTGGTACGTACATTCAGGACTACGCTCCAAAATGCTACATGCGCTTAAAAATCAAAAAGATCTATTTTAAGTACAAAACAGATGATGTTTAGACCGATATTTAGGATGATATTTAATAAAGTTGGCTTCACAATATGCATCAAAATACTTTGTACTACTGTTAAAGGCTTAAACATTTCGCCAAACAACTGAAAGAACCCTGTGACTACAGAAGTCATGTAGCTTAAAAAAAGAAAGGAATTTTTTTTTTATACACAAATAGAACTTTTGCTCGTCTGATGGATTTATAGCAACAGCAAAGGGATGTAGTCTGAAGCGATGTCAGTGCATGCAAACCATAAAGCATTTTTTGCTTTTGAAAAGTGAGTTTTATGCATTTAATAATGTGATTGTAATCGAATGAATGAAAGTGAATGAAAGTGACCATTCTGTCATTTGTGGTGCAAATCACATTTTAATACATATGCAGTTCTAACTCTATAACACCAAAGCTCCCCACAGAGAATGTTAGTTCTCTGCCTTCAGACTGTGTTGGTTTTTGTTAGTTGTGCATGCAAAACCCCCCCCAAAAAAGCACAACACTACTTCATAACTTGTCAAATGGAAACATGTTTTGTGCACTATTGTCGTTAAGAGGTGGTCAACCTGTCCACCACTGGCATCAATTGTAGCTCAACGTCTCGCTAAGAGTATGTTTTGAATTCACTCCTCACCCTTGTCTGTGGCTTTTTGCTACCTTTATACTTACATCTGACTTTTTTCCTCTTCTTTTGACATGATCTGCTAACGTGTGCAGCTTAGCTAGCAGTGACTTGGCTGAAAGCGGATGCTGATTTGAGTCTAGCTGTGCAGGTATGAAGAATAGGTGTGTACTATTTAAGCTCTCATGTACATCACTCTTGATAAGAGCGTCTGCCAAACGTGTAACTGAATTTATAATGTCTTTATATAAAAGTGCAGTAGTTTAATTTTATACATGACGAGGCTGCAGTATTTCCTATATTTTGCTACACTTACAATTAGGGTTTTTTGGTGTCTTGTTCCTTTGCTTTTCAATCTACAGATGCTTCGACAGTTTCCAGATAATGAATAGGTGGATGATGGGAAGGTGGCTTATTCTGAACTACTTTTTGACGAATCTTTGCCTCGCCGCTATAGGGCAAAGCTCCCCAGTCCCTTTCCTAGCTTTGTCTCTCCTTTTGGCAAGGTGGGGAAATGCAACCTGAACTCACCAGAAACGTGTAATGGGCAAATAACAAATAACAGCGGTGCTGGGTCTCGTTTTTTGTGTTTTTTCGTGCCCTGGGTCAGCTTTGTGTTTGGTGTCACTGTGGTTCAAGTGCACTCTCGCTCACACACATTCTCACATACACACGGACACGGAGCCAGCTCCGCGGGCTGCGTGGCTAATCTCCAGTCACCACGGTAACAAGAGCGCTCACGGTCGTGCTCCAAGCGGAGGATGTGCTGTCCACAAACATTAGCCGGCCAATCAGATTGCCTCACTGCTGCCGGCCGTTTCCCTGCCTCTCACAGTCAACAATTCATGACATCTCAATAGCGCTTGACACCGGTCTAATTGATTTCAGCGAATCCAATGAAATCCACTCGGCCCACCTAACAATTCCCAGTGCACTACTTGCCCGCCCCAACATGCACTTCTGTTTCTTTGAAAACAATGACATTTCCTAAAAAACACCTGTTGCCGGCAGTACTCTTTTATTCATGCGTCCTTTTTTTCCACATCTGCTGTTTGAAGCTTGGACTAGCGCAGTGCTGCGGGAAGGAGCTGTCTGTGTGAGTGTGTGTGTATATATATATGTGTTTTTGTGTGTGTGTGTGTGTGTGTGTGTGTGTGTGTGTTTGTGTGCAAGCATCACAGCATTGAGGTTTCATCAATATTGCACACCCAGTGTTGCACAGGCCTCAGCTGCTCTGCTTCTGAGTGCGTGCACACACACACACACACACATACACACACACACACACACACACACACACACACACACACACACACAAGCATGTATAGTACTCCAATCTCTGTGGGCTGTTTTGGATTATATTAGTTTATCGGGGAGAGGTCTGTATTACAGTGAAATTTCCTCAGTGGGAAACTGGAAGGCAATAAGGACGTTTCTAGTGGGTTGTATTTTCTTTGTACCCAGATGATTTTTGATCCATGGTCTCCAAATGGTGGAAGAACTGGCTCTGGACTGGTGAAGACTCATTTAATATAAATAAACAAACAAATAAATAGATAAATAAATAGATAAGACCAAAAAAAAACCCCAAAACAAACAAACTGGTGATTGAGAGGCTCTGCTTAAGCATTATTTTCATTTTGGGATGTGAACATGTGTGGCAGGAGACAAAATGTGGTGAGAGGAAGCGGACAAAAGCCTTTGTGAGAATCACGGTCATGTGCAGGCTATGAGTCTACATGATGCATACGTCTGTCGTGACGACTGGCATAAACCTACATTAACATTCATAAAGGTTTCTTCTGCCCAGCATCAGTCATCAGAAAGACGGCTTATGTCAGTCCTCCAGGAAAGAGCAATAACACTGAACACTTGTTGGAAGAAGCCTTTAAGTGTCTATGTAGGTTAATGTCAGTTGTCATAGAAGGCTTATGTAGATGTTATACAGCCCTATAAGCATTATCCTGCACTAAAGTCCTGAGGCGTTTAGAAAGGCCACTTTGTTGGGGCACTTTTGGAGTTTTTGTTCCAAAGGAGCTTGTGCATGAACATTGTTTTTCTGGACAAAGTTATTTCAGTAGAGCGGTGCTCTGTATGCAGCTGATTTTGATTAGAAAAAGGTAATGTTCTGTTGAATTGTTCACAGCTCTCCCCTCACCCCCCACCTCTCTCTTTCTCTCCCTTTCTCCCTTTCTCCCTCTCTCTCTCTCTCTCTCTCTCTCTCTCTCTCTCTCTCTCTCTCTCTCTCTCTTTCTGTTCCTCTTG
>JBBIGA010123852.1:0-25061 GCA_037576975.1 Alestes dentex | reverse complement strand
ACCGGGAAACAGGGGAAAACTAAAATTCAGGGGAAAGGGAGCGGGGCCTCCGCGACGAGAGCGGGGTGACCGTTACAATCTAACATGATTTCATTCAATTTTCAATAGTTGATGTGTTTTTTTGCAAATACCTTTATTCTAACTTTATACAGTAACATGCAGGCGTTGCAGAATCAGTCTAACGCAGATTTTTTCTGAGAACCTAACTGATAATTGTATGCGGAAATTGCAGAAACTGCAAATATTCTCAGCAATTTTTTTTTTTTTTTTGCATTTTTCATGGCAATATTTTTTTAGGCATTTTAGTTCTAAACTATTAAGAAAAATATAATTTGCTAATTTTGTAACATAAATATTAACGTAAATTCAACTACATATCCATGTAAAATATAACTGTATAAATGTTTTTGTACTGTCCAGAGAACATAAAGAAAGCACGTCTTTGAAAGTAGCCAATCCCAGGACGTATTTATTTCTCCTTGCTGCTGATTGGCTGCTGCCGTTTGACGCACGTGTGGCAGCTGCAGACCAGAAATTCCCCTGTGGAGCGTCTCGAGTGTTACTCTTGTTTTTTGTTTTGTTCTTCTTAAAGCCCTGTATTTTTATTACTGTAAATTAAGTTAAAAGAGGCTGTTGAGCTCAAGCTGTCCAGTGTCTGCTTTAACCAGTGGGTCACTACAACACAACTCCTCCTGAAGCCCCTGAATAAGACGGGGCTCGATAAACAGTAAATTATTGAACTGTAAAAATTATTGGTGATTACCCATACATTTTACTGTATTTTTATTACTAAACAAAACTTTAAATTATCACTGTATTTACCTGCTTATACCAAAGAAAACGACAGCGCATACCAAAGAAAACATACTTGCATGAATTGATTGTGGGAGATGATAGTTTAGTGTAAACTGTCCAGCGCGTATACTGGTTTACCTTTACATTTTTGTTAAGGGTAATGTATTAAGCTGAGTTTAAAATGAAATTCAATTGTTTCGAATTCAGTCATTTTTTCTTAGAACTGACCTAATAATTGTTGGCAAAAACTCCAGCAAATTAGTTGAAACTGCAGATATTCTCCACATTTCTTTTGATAATATATAATTCTTCATGCATTTTAGTGCGAAATTATTAAGAAAGATATAATTTACCAATTTTATAACATAAATATTAACATAAATTCAGCTACATTTCCATATAAAATATAACTGTATAAATGTGTTTGTACTGTTGGGAGAGCACAAAGAAAGCACGTCTTGGGATGGTTAAATAGCGCTGTACTCAGAGCAGGGGGGACTGGGACAAATTGCCAGTGCGCCCCTGACTCATCTTGTGTGTTTCTCTTGTTTTTCATTTTGTTCTTCTTAAAGCCCTGTATTTTGATTACTGTAAATTAAATTAGAGAGGCTGTTGAGCTCAAACTGCCCAGTGTCTGCTTTAACCGGCAGGTCACTACAATACAACTCCTCCTGAAGCCCCTGAATAAGATGCGCCGCCCGACGAACAGTAAATTATTGAACTGTAAAAATTATTGGTTATTACCCGTACATTTTACTGCATTTTTATTACTAAAAATTACATTAATTACTGTATTTACTGGCTTATGCCAAAGAAAACGACAGCACATATCAAAGAAAACGCCCGTGCATGAATTACAGTACAGTCTATACAGGGGTAATATCGGTATTTACATTCTAGCACTGCAGGAGTTCATTGTAAATTGTACAGTACGAATACGGGCTTACCTTTATATTTCTGTTAAGGGTGATGTATTAAACTGAGTTTAAAATTAAATTAAAGTGTTTTGGGAGCATATTTGGCAGCATATTTAGGATTTACACTATGAAAATGGGCATTTTCTTTTACCACAACACAACAACGCGGTTTTTCACTATACGCGGGTGCTCTTCAAATGTAACCCCCCTGAAAAGCGGGGGGTTACTGTATTACTGTTTATATTCAGACTCTACTGAACAATCTGATGAATTTCTCAGTTTACATGCACACTACAAGGATATTTGAGCATGTGAAGTCTGGACTCCTGTTCTTGGGAGGATGCAGTCACTTGGAGCAACAGCGTTCTTGCTGACACCTTAGCTGAGCTTGGCTTGAGAGTCTTGACTCGAGGTTTGAGACCATGCATTTAATTCATGTTTACAGTAAAATAACATGTAATTCCTCAAATGGATTGTATTCATTTTGTATCCTTCTGCTTCTGCCTTGTGCTTTGTTTCTGATATTGTTTACATGTGCCATGTTCTCACATTGTGTCTTGTGTTTTGGTCTTGGTCTCCATCCTAGCCCTACCCTCTTGTTATCATGTTTACATATGTTTTGTTCTTGTCTCCTCCTGTGTCCAGGTGTTCCCTGTTCAACTGTAGTATAAGTTTCCATTCCACTGTGTTTGCTGGCTCTCTGTGAGTACTATTTTCTGTACCTTGAAAGCTTGTTCCTTACTCTTGGTATTTATGCTGTTGGTTGGTTTCTTTGTTTTTATATTAGGCTTTGTTTTCACTAATAAACCTAAAACTACACTCATGCATCCTGCACCTCCATCAGCACATGTGTGCAGAATGGATTCAATACATGGCTATTATTCTTCTTTTAAGATGATTATTTACAGGATTACCAACTTCAATCAATAGATAGAAATTGCATCGGGAATGGCCTCTTTTCTGAATGAGGTGTATTTATATCTAAATTGAGTTATTAGCTGGATTAGCAGGATACATGTGAACATAGCCAGTGACAAGATTTGTTGAGGCATAGTATTATATTATGTAATGCGAGTGGGCATAGAACTCATTTTGTTGTTTTGTAGCCTGAAATGCGCCTGAGTTCCATTTACTCAATGGAATCTAGACATTGCTCCTCTAGACTGTGCAGTATTTGCCCAGTCTTCTTTACAGAACTATTCGTGCTCAGTCACATTGGATGGTGACCATTAGTGGTCTGCAGTCCTCAAGTTGTTCTACAGATTTTCAAAAGGGTTAAAGTCTGGGCCCTGTTGTATTGGCTTTGTGTCAGATGTTCTGTTTGGTGTTGAGGCCAGATATTTTGATCTGACCATGATACTTTTTTCCATTTCAAAACCTTTAAGGTGCATTTTGGCAAAGCTAACTTAATGTGGCCTTTCTTGAGGCATGGTATTTTTCTTGCAACCCTCCCATACAAGCCACATTTGTAGAGTACTATTGTTGTCACATGCAAACCATGACCACTCTTTGCCATAAATTTCTGTAACTGCTTCAAAGTTGCCATAGGCCTCTTGGTAGCTTCTCTGACCAGTTTCCTCTTTGCTCTTCCATCCAGTTTGGGGGGACAGCCTGATCCAGGTAGGGTCCTAGTAGTCCCAAACACTTTCCATGTCTTAATTATAGTCCTTAATGTGCTTCTAGGGATTGATAAAGACTTCGTATTTTTGTGTCCATCTCCTGACTTGTGCCTGTCCACAACTTTATCCCTGAGATCTTTTGACAGTGCCTTGCAACCCATAGTTGTGTGTTTGTACTACCAGTTGTACTTTCCCAATGCAATTTCAGTTGCACTACCCAGCACTTGCCTGGTCCAGGAATAGCTGTTTTTCCCATTAACTAATAAAAACAATTACAGCTGATCTCAGGTGGATGCCGATTTCCTTGGTGTGCAATGGAGAAGGTGACAGCTGACTGAATTTACAATTTTTTAGGAGGAGTCGATCCTTTATCTCATGGATTCTATTTTTTATTTTTTATTTTTAATTTTGCTATCATATCTTTTTCTTGGATGTTATAAGTTGCATTGAGTAAATACAACTGGAGAATATTTTTGAGTGGTGATTGTCTTCCGGTTGCGCCGTAGGATGGCTGCACCGATGAGAGCTCCGAGTCATCTCAGCAAAAACGCTATTATTTATTTTTTACTATTGTTATGTTTACTAAATTGCTGAGTGACTTGTCTTCTCTCGACAACCACATTTCATTGCAGTGTTGTCCCTATGCTAACTTGCATATGACAAATAAAGCTGAAACTGTATATATGTCCTTTCTCAGGCTCTTTTCTTTAACTTTAAAGCTCAACACCTAAAAGTCAAAACAAATCTAAGCAAATCAAATCCAAAATCAACTACTGTATTTCAGGATCAGTTCAGATTCCCCGGTAAAGGGGGGCTCTTTCTCCAAATTCAAAGCCCTGCCTCCCGTGCTCAAGCGTTTGTGCGCATGATCAGGAGTGCGAGGGGGCCGTGGATGACGATCCCCCTGCGGAAGGGAGGGAAGGAGGAGGAGGAGAAAGAGGAGGAGGTGTGGGGAGCAGGAGCAGGAGTCCTTCTCCTGCCTGCTTGCTGCCTGCCAGCCCCCTCTTTGTTTCACACACAGCTTCCAACAGGGAAAGCGCACGGACCTCCGCATCTCTCCGGTGGTCTCCCCTCTCTTTTCTTCTGATCTGACGGGCTGAATCGGTGCGAGTTGAGGGGTTTGAGTGTGTGTCTGTGTGTGTGTTTTATGGGTTTTTTGTGTGTGTCCAGCCTGAGCATCCTCTGAAGACAAACCGCAACACTCCACTCTTCAAGGTAAGAAGAAAACTACAGTCTTATTTTTGCAATGTTTTGCATTAATCAAAACCTCATCAAATGATCTGCTTTTTATTGCAATATATTATTTTACGCCAGCTGTCGAGTGTATGAACATTTGCTGATGAATTGACTGTGCAAAGTCAAACCCCCTCTAAGTATCAGGGGGGTTTGTGTTCAGCTGGGGGCGCGTGAAAGTTAACACGGTTTTTGATCTTCTCCTATAAAGTTATAGCTTCAGAGATACGAGGTTTTGTTACGAACTGTTAAAAGAGCTGATGCTGGAATGACCGGCTCTTCATGGTAATTCCGTTAGAGTCGCGTGGAGCTCCGCGAGCAGACAGTTGGAGCATGAGGCAGAAAAGCCTGGCAGCTGCTGTCCCGGTGCTGCAGAATCTCCAGGCTCCAGGGGTCTGATGAAGCTGGTGAAGCGGTAGCAGATGCTCAGCATGACAGATTCTCGCGCGCCGAAGAGCAAATGGCCGTTTTTTTCACAGGTCCAGGAGCATCACGTGCGGTTCACGCGCATCTACCGGGTGCTTGTATTTTTTCAGACTGCACCCTCCATTAAAAATGCCAAATTATTGTGTGTTCACGCACTTAAATCTCCCAGCACTCCGGACAGTGTGGGGTTATTGTAGTTTGGTTTATTGTGTGAAGTGCCTCCAAAAACAAGTGCCAAATTAACGGTGGCCCTCTGAGTGTTTCAGATCATAAATGGCAGTTTTGCAGCATTTGGGGATTCCAGGCATTTCAGCTGTAATGGGGGTAAACAGTGATGTCCAAGAATCTCACTGGAAAGATGAACTCTCTAGGTTTCTGGCTGGATAACACAGCCTCAGAGCCTTGGCCAGTGTAGTTTGTCAGGCTTATGGTCATTGCAGTTTGTATGTGTTTATATGTGTGTGTTATTGAAATACATGCCACAGTACTACTATACAAAGAAAATGGAAAAGCTTAGTTGGTCAGGCTTATGGTTATTGTACTGTGTGTGTGTGTGTGTGTGTGTGTGTGTGTGTGTGTGTGTGTGTGTATTTAATATTCTTATCATAGTACTGCTACATAAAGAGAATAGAAATTATTTGGTCAGTGTAGTTTGTCTGTAGCTCACAGTTGAAATGACCCAAGTAAAAAGTAGGTTTTTTTTAGATTTGCCTATGCTGTACTATAATACAAAACTCCCATGTAGGTTCACTGGTTGTTTGGATAGCAAATAACTATGTCTTGTAGATGTCAAGATCCCTGGTTCATATCACCGCCACTGTATAGACCAACTATTCCACAGATTAATATTTAATATCAATTAATAATTGCTTTGTTTACACCAAACAAAGTAAATTGTTCATAAATGTTAAAAAAAACTATAGAAATATATATAAAGAACAATCAAGATTTGGACAGCTTGGACAGAAAAATTGAACAGTTTGAGTGTCCAGTTAATTTATTGCATTACTTTTTCAAAGCGGGTTCTGTTTCCATTGCACTGTATGTATATGTCAGACTGACGACAGTACAACAGTAAACACCTTTTTGGCGTGTATAGATCGAGTATAGATTTACTGGTGCTTGGCGCCCTCCTCCTCTTCCTCCTTCTTCAGCAGACAGAAAGAAGATATCTTTGCCGGCTTATCTCAGTAAATGCTCTAGACAGGCAGATGTGGTCCAAGCATACGCGAGGCTAGGATCTCTCCCCCCAGTGGCCACTGCTGTGAAGTTGGGAGAGATCAAAAACTCCTCAGCAGCTGCGGCATGCATTATTCATCCCAACACCTCTTCACTGGTTCACCAGACCCGTGGAGTCTCCCCAAATCTAACACCTTGCCGAAGCAGTGACCTCAGCACTGTGGCTTTATAAATAGTGGGCAGTTAGGGTCAGATTAGCCACTAGAAGTGTTTTTTGCACAAATTCCTTGTGAGTAAATGGCTGCATAGTTTATGCATTGTGGTAAGGACTTCATATTGATAACAGATTTACAGGCAAATTAATGCAAATGTCCGGTTTCAGCACTAATTTCTTTTAACTACTCTGAAGTAATGTGAGCTAGCAGACATTTGACAGCTAATTTTGACATTTGATAGCTAAGGTCTGACAATCAAATCATCGCTGTTGGAGCTTCATTTTTAATTTTTTACATAATATGAAAACGATGAAAGCTATTCTTTGCATTTTATCAAATTTTCATGATGAATGGGCCAATAATGGTCCAAATATACTTGCCAAAAATCTTTGGAATTCATTTGGATTATAAATTAAAAATGTTTTTTTCTTTTACAGTTTGTTAGAATTATGAGGTTTTGCTCCAACATTGACAATATAGGACAGCTCACAGACAAATTACACGTTTAAAAATATGGTTAGTTATGACTATATTCAATGATTGTGGCTGATATCACAATTTGTACCTGGCAAAACGTTCACATCGGTCAGACCCTAACATGAAGAGCAGCTGTTTTAAAGGCTTGTGCATGGATGAGAAATCAGGGTGATGGAGAAGGGTCTAAGGTGAAGGTCAGATTTAGGGGAGCGAGATTGTAGGGTGTAGGGGAGGCGAGATCGAAGGAAGCTTCTTTGTTCTTCCACAACAGACTGGCCAGCGCTGGATCGGCCCTTGGTCTCGTCCTGCAGCTGCCTGTTTCTTTGTTTTCTTTCATAGATACAAGACTCTACCCACAATGCATCGCCCCTCAGTGTCTAAGCCCCTCGACCACCAGAATACCCACTTAACGCCAATCAGCCTTTCACACACGTGCACAAAGACCTCACAGGAGCGCTTGGACCAATTATTGTGCTTTTACAGGAACAAATATGCTTGGTGTGTGGCCCCAGTCCAAATGTTCCTCACAAGTGCACTCTCCATTGATGGCAAAGGACAATATAATGCAGATGAAACAGCCAGTGGCTAGTGCGTAGCCTTCTTTGTCTGCTTTTATTTTCTTTCTCTGTTGTAGTTTTTATGACGTGCCACAGCTGGAGTGTTAGATAAATAAACACACTGACACTCTGTTGTGTTTGGGTGAGTGTAACTGCATTAGATGGCTGGATGAATACACTCTATTGTATTGATTGGTCAATATTGCTGACCATCTTAAAGCTTGGGTTTCTTCTGGAGCCTGGGGGGTGCATCAAAGAAAAATGAGTAAAAGGCAAAGCACCTTTCGTGTTGTTCTGTCAGTTTAAACACACGCACACACACACAGACACTCATTTGCTACCAGAAAAACATTCATGCACATACATTTCCCCTCATGCACTTACTCTTTCATTGAAGGACACACAGCTCTGTTCACACTTTTTTACGCAGAGTAAGGACGTGCAGTAATAAATGTGTCCCAGTTGTGTTTTATTAAAGTACACATTATTGCTTTCAGAACAAAAGCAAATGTGAAAAGATTTCTATTGCTCTATTCATCATGAAGTTTACACACAATGTAAAGGTCAGCTGGTGTTTTCAAATTATGTATAAATAAATGACATAAACAGCTAAAAGGTTTTGTTCCAATACCAAGGATGTGTATGTAACAACAATGCCCCATATACATTATTTAAAGCATATGTAATGTATACACTACCGGTCAAAAGTTTTAGAACACTCCAATTTTTCTGTTTTTTTTTTGTACTGAAATTCAAGTGGTTCAATGTCTCATTGTTCATTCTGCAGAGAGTTCTTCCCAACTATGTTGCAGAAGTTCCCATAAGTGTGTGGCACTTACAGGTTGCTTTGCTTTCACTCTTCTGTCCAGTTCATCCTAAAGCAGCTAGATGGGGTTTAAGAATGGAGATTTCTGGCCACTCCATGTTTTCCAGCTTACCATGTTGTTCTTTTTTCTTAAGTTTTGAGTCACTATCTTCCTGTAGGACGAACCCGACCAACTAGGCACATACAAGAGGGTACTGCATGGCGCTACAGAATTATTTCCCACTTCTGGTTAACCTTACCATTTTTAAACCTCTCGCAGTTCAGCACTGTCCTTTGTACCATTTCATGATATTCATTGGACTTGAACTTTTTGAATTTCAATTAAAAAAAAAACCTTGAAAAACTGGGGTGTTCTAAAACTTTTGACCGGTAGTGTATATGTAGTATGTAATAATCTATTTGTAAATTTTATGTAAGGATTTAAAGAAAAAATCGATTTTGAAGACCAAACTATGTCATGGGAAAAAGGGAAAACATATGATGTCTGAACCTTTATGTTACAAGATATTTGATATGAAGAAATAGATTTTTACATTGACATTATTTGCTAGGTGCAAATGAATTGTAATGTGCCTCGCAGACTCCAGCCTGCCATACAAATTTACGAATTTTTGGTGAAACAGTTGCCAAACTATTGCCCAAAAAGTACTTTGTGCCTACCCCACTTCAACGGGCGCTAACACGAAGTGACACACCTACAGTGTTATTAGTGATCACGCGCTTCCACTGATGTTCTGTTGCTTAAATATAGGCTAGTATCTATTTGTATTGATGTAAATGGCTTCATGTATTTAGTCTTACTCAAAATCTAACCTGGACCTCTATAACCAAATAGAAATGCTTTTGATCCTTCGGGTTTTGATCAATGCAGTTTACAAAGTCAGTCATACATAAACAAACACACAAACAAGCACCAGCGTCATCAGGACCATTGCCAAGCAGACAGCTCAAGGTTCTTCAGTGGCACGCATGCATATTTAATTGCGCCTAGATGTGTGTAAGTTCACAGGAGGGTCTCTGGCTCTGCACCAGACGCATGACAGAGCTGAATCAGATCAGAGGTTGTATCCCTTGCTCCGACTGATGAACGAGTGAAGGAGAAATGGTGGAGGGGGGAGAGAGAGAGATAATCTCCTGACTGACCTTATGAGTGACATTTAAGGCCATGATCTTCCTGAGTCTAAAGGAAAGAAAGACAAAAGGCAGTGGAAAACTGAATAACTAAAGCTAAATGTTATCACTCTTTTACAGTAGCCATGTAGTGCAATATTATTTAACTGTATTCATAGTATGTAAATATTTGATAAGTAGTTCGTACAGTTCACTCCATTTTTCCAAATGATTATTTTATACCAGCTGAACACCAGCTGCCCCTTATACTGTGTGAACATTTCAATTAATTATTAAAACAAACCCAGGACTCTGGGAACTATAGCATCAACAATGCCTAGTTTGATGGTGGACCAGCGACTCAGAACCCTTCTCCACAAACTTAAACATCTTTACTAAGGAACCCAACACCCAATCACTACAAAGACATGATTAGTCCTGAACACACCAGCAGCTGGCACAAATTATTATCTAATACAACCCTGGTGTGCTCAGGACTTAAATAACAAAAAAGGACTATGGCGGCCTCTAGTGGCTGCCCACAGTCACTGTCCCCAGACCTGAGAGTACCCCCCTCCTAGAGTGCCCCACTGGGGTGCCAGCAGACCCCCCACAACACCCCAAGGGCAGGGAAGGTGGCAGCAAAGAGCAGTGTCCTGTGAGCCCCAACCAATCGCATATCACTGGACGACCTCCTGGCCGGCGCTCTGCACAGCCAGGGCGGTCCGGGTGGGTCTCCTAGGACAGTCCCCTTTGAGAGTTCCAGTCCTTGCACTTAGAACCCCCTCCGGGGATCCCCTCGCTGTCCTCAGGGGCGGAGACCCCTACCGGGTGCCCCTCACTGTCCTTGGGGGCTGAGCCCCCTACCGGAAAGCCCCACCACATGCTCCAGGACCAAGCTCCCTCCGCAGAGTCCTCTCTCAGGTGTTATTCTCTGTCCCTCAGATCCAAGGCCCTGCCGGGGAGCTCCACAGGAGCTCTTCAAAACCCCAGTACCCCCACTAAACATTTTTGGGGAACACCCCCTGACTCAGAGGGTGTAGCTGGCCCTGCTAATGGGGTCTCTGGCCCTGCTAATGAGGTCTCTGGCCCTGCTGTGGTGGCTAAAGGCCCAGCTGGTGGAATTTCAGGCCCTGCTGGAGGGGTGAGAAGCTCTGCTACGGGCTTTAGGCTCCCTGCTATGGGCTCTAAGCTGCCTGCTACGGGCTCTAGGCTGCCTCCCTACCGGGAGCCCCTCACTGTCCTCAGGGGCAGAGCCCCCTACCGGAAAGCCCCCCCACGTGCTCCAGGATCGAGCTCCCTCCGTAGAGCCCTCTCTGAGGTGTTATTCTCTGTCCCTCAGATCCAAGGCCCTGCCGGGGAGCTCCCCAGGAGCTCTTCAAAATCCCAGTAACCCCCCCTAAAAATTTCTGGGGAACACCCCTGGCCCTGTTGCTGGGGTCTCTGGCTCTGCTAATGGGGTCTCTGGCCCTGCTAATGAGGTCTCTGGCCCTGCTGTGGTGGCTAAAGGCACTGCTGGTGGAGTTTCAGGCCCTTCTGGTGGGGTGAGAAGCTCTTCTACAGGCTTTAGGCTCCCTGCTACGGGTTGTAGGCTGCCTGCTATGGCTCTAGGCTGCCTGCTATGGGCTCTAGGCTGTCTGCTTCTAAGCTATACGGGGCTAGTATGGGTTTCAGTGGCTTTGCTAATGAGCCTAGTGGCTCTTCTAGTGGGCCAAGTAGATCTGCTAGCTGCCCAGCTAACGGGCCTACTGCTTCGTGCTCTGATCTGCCTGCTATGTGCTCTAGGCTGCCTGTTCTAGCCCCCATGTTAACCAGGCCTGGTGCAGCTACTGCACTCCTAACCCCCTCTGAGGCCTTAGCTTCGCTAGCCGCCTCCTCTTGGGTCTCTGCTACACTAGCTAGCCTCTCTCAAGCTTCTGCTATGCTAGCTAGCCCCTCTTGGGCCTCTGCTGCACAAGTTATACTCTCTCGGGCCTTAGCTGCTAAGCTCCTATCCCGAAAAGCACCCACCAAGAGCTGTCTGGGTGCGGTTATGGCCGGCTGGAGCCGTCTTGGCGCGGGGAGTCTTCTCGGCACTGGCACCAGATGCTGGAGCCGTCTCGGCACAGGCACGGGATGCTGGAGTTTTGCTTGGGCGGCGGCTGTGGCGATCTCTCACTCGGTGGCGGCTGCGGCGATCTCTCGCTCGACGGCGGCTACAGCGATCTCTTGGGCAATGCTCGAATGGCCAGAGCTCGCAGGGTTGCTGGACCCTCGTGTGTCTGTCGCATCTTCAGGGCGGCTTGCTCCTGCAGTGTAGATGCAAGCTGCAGGAATCTCTCCCTTAGCTCCTTCTCCAGCCTTTGGACTATGGGCTGATCACACCCCGTAGCTGCTGGGGGTGGCGCATCACGCAGTGTTGGAGGCTGGAGCCACGCCTCGACTCTCGGCTCTCTCTGGGTCCTAGAGCCTGTTTCAGCCATGCGTGAGCGACGTGGACCTTTCGTATTTTTACCGTAGACCCCCTGCCTCGCCTATCGGCGAGCCAAAGTGGGAGCTCCTCCACAGCAGAGTCAAGGACAAGGGGGTCCACAATGCGTTCTGGATCAATTACCGGGGATCCGTCGATCCACCCGTCCCACCAGAAGCCCAGGTCCACTTCCTCATCCTCCGACTCGCCACCGCACAGCAGCTTGGCAGTTGTAGACCTCACCATCTCACCCCCGAGCTGGATCCAGTTTGCCTCACTCCTGGCAACCTCCACTTCACTCTCTAGCAGGAAGGTAGTCCAGGCCCCAAGGACAAGTTCCCTTGGAGCCGTCTCCCTCCCTGCGGGCTCACTGTCTGCTGCGCCTTGGTTTGAACGGCTGGTCCATCTGTCATGGTTCCCCTCTCTCTCATGGCCAAGACAATAGGCGCACAAACAGACTTCCATGATCAAAGTGTTTTTTATTTGAAAACAAAACAAAACAAAAAGTCACGAGAGCCTAAACAAACAAACCCAGGACTCAACAATACCTAGTTTGACGGTGGACCAGCGACTCAGGACCTGTCTCCAAAAACTTAAACATCTTTACTAAGAAACCCAACACCCAATCACCACAAAGACATGATTAGTCCTGAACACCAAAGCAGCTGACACAAATGATTATCTAATACAACCCTGGTGTGCTCAGGACTTAAATAACAAAAAAGAACCATGGCGGCCTCTAGCGGCCGCCCACAGTCACTGTCCCCAGACCTGACAAGAAGATCAAGTTGGGAAACCTTTTGCCCGCTGGGGGTCAGATTCGTGATGATATAGGCAACAGACAATGAAATAACAAGCAGCCAAAATCACAAATACATAGTGCTGATGATGTTAATAGCAGTCAAATTTGATATAACACTCATCACCAGTATTATAACTTCATCACCAGTATTATATCACCATTTTTGATGTCTGTCTTTCAAAACAAGTCTTCAGTTGTTTGGTGATTAGATCACTCACCACATGAGTAGGTTAAGCACCTTCTTAGACATTTTCTCAGATTCCAATATTTTCTTTAAATCCTTACATAAAATGTATAAAAATTACATATTACATATAACTGTTGGGTAGTGAGATGTCTTTTGATATTGTTTTTTTTTTTTTTAGAATAGCCAGTGCCTCTCCACAAATTAGGCACAGTGGCTTTCCCTTCACTTCAGCAAAAATCCATTGTTTTGAAAGCTTTCTTTTACTTCACCATTTTTACAAACTAAGACCCAGCTAATGCCAGAAAGACATTTATATCTATTTGGATGAAGCTACAGCTTATTTGTTATTGGCTCATTTTACAGTTAGTAGGGCAACATCCAAGTGTTTTGCCGCTTTTTTACATGTTGTTAACAGCCACTAAAATCGAAGCACAGCTATTACTAGATACATTTGCATTCCAGCTGAGTTCCATGAGAAATGCCAAGAAAAGGCTCTCTAGACTCCTGGTTAGTTTCTAAAACATTTGTCAAACACTTTTAAAGCAGTTTGAATAGTTCATTTGCTGCAAGTGCGCGTGCAGCTGTGTGTGCTGTAGGATGGAGAGTTCAATACACCTGAGAGTCAATACAGATGGCTTTTAGATTAGCCTGACCCAGGCATCTAAACACGACCGAGACCCACCTCAGAGTGTGTGTTTCTAGACGTAAATGTATGTGTGTGTGTGTTTTGGTGTGTGGGATTCAAAGTGTCAAACAGATTAGTTAAGGGAATAGAGGCATCCCTCAGGTAAATTTTTATATTCTGCGATGCTAATTACTTCAGCTCTTAATGTTATACTTGCAAGGCATTGTTCAGCGCTCAGGGAATAAGTGCAGCATTTTCATGCAAATATTTAATTCATCACAATAATCAGCTTCCATCTGAAGAAAGTCTTACTGTTTTTATGAAGAAGAAAGGCTTGCTCAACACCTGACAGTCATGTAGGTTAAAGAAACCTGTACATATTTAAAGCACTAAGAAAAAAGAACAAAGTTCTTTATTAAAAAAAGATAAGATAAGATAAGGTAAGATAAACCTTTATTAGTCCCACAAGTGGGAAATTCGCTTAGTAACGGCAGAAATTGGACAGTACAAAGTTAAGAGCAGCAAAATTGAGAAAACAATAGAATAGAATAAAATACAAAATAGACTAAAGTACTATGTCACAATATAGTATTAAATAAAAATAAAAAATTATCTCAGTATACAGTCTAAAGATGTACAGTATAAAATCTAGGAATATAGTTTGTATAAATGTATTGTACAAAATATACATATATGTATGTAAACTGTAAGCAGACTAAATTGCACATTTTGTATAAAATCCACAGAATAGTATCACCATATAGTATAAAATAAATGTTCAGATGTACAGTCTAACAATGTACAGTATATTATCCACAGTATATAAAAATGTACAGTATATAAACCAAAAATGTAGCATTAGCAGTGCACCAAAAAATGCACATTTTAAATTGCACATTCTAAATTGCACATTCTGCCCAGCAGTAGTAGCTTCACCCAAACATTGCACAGATCGTAACAGAAACATTGCACTTAGTAAATTGCACTTAGTAATAATAATAATTATTTTAAAAAAAACTATTATTTGTAATAATATTTGCCAGGAAGAAGATTAATTGCACAAAGTTTGCACTGGATTTATCGGCTCTCAGGTGCTTGCAGTAGAACATATAAGCAACAGCTTTAGGTTTAATAAAGAGGTTTAAGGTTTATTTCCATTTCAAAACAACAAAATAAAAACAAACTAATAACAGCATAGCCTTTGCAACATGAATCAGAAATCATGAAAAATGTTCCTTCCCTGAATGAAGGGTAGTGTCATGGAGGGTCTCTGAGTTACCTGTTCATAGGTGGGAGGTGAAGAAGGGGGGATGTGAAACATGATAATAGTTAATATTATTTTGCTCCATCTGTTGGTGCATGGTGGTGTAATCAAGTCTCAGAATATGTTTTAGAAGTGGGCAAAGGTTTTTATAATTTTGTCTTTTATTTGATATATCCATTTCCACTTCAGTCAGTCAGTCCGACACTAAAATTGAGAGAAAATAGGAAAAAGGCAGAAAATAAATAAACTAACTGAAAATACTCAGAAAAATACCATTTAGGGGATACGAAAGTGGTTGTTAATAGTTAATTCCATTTTGAATCCCATTTAACTGCTTCAACAATATAATCCTTCATGTTTTTGTGTGTTTTCATTCATTCAGTTTGGGACCAGTTACTTTTTTCCTGTTGGTCATACTGCTTCTCATATTTCAGTACTGGACAGCTCCAGTGTAGCAGGTCGTCAGTGCATGCATTCCATTTGTGGGTGTCAGAAAAACATGCATGTTATACTGTATATGCAGCGTAATACATCAGGGCAAATTTATACAGCTTGTCTGAGCATGTACACGGGGGCATCATAACTTATTTATCTCTGTCCTGTCTTCGTTTCCAGTACTGCGGTAATCAAGAGAACATTATGCGTCACAGCTCATACAAATGTGTTCATGGCATCTCATCAGTCCTGTGAGCTACAGCGAATTAAGATTAGTGCTTAGTGGTTATTTTATTTTATCGCTTGCAGTGAAAGTGGAGATAAGCAAGGTGGACATTGTGACAAAGCAAAGCTGTCTGTTGGAGGAGAGACAACCTTGTCTGTTTGTTTTTGTGTGGTCGTGTGTTTGAAACTCTGTGTTTGTTTTAGGACATTTTCAGGTTTTGACCAGAAATTAGCTGAAACTATATAACAACAACATATATGTGCATATGTGCATTTATGTACATTTGTAGTATGTTTTTTCCCTGCTGAGAACATTGTTTGTCCTTGTTTGTCTCTCACACTCTTTCTGTCTTGTCTCTGCGGGTGACTCAAAGGGAGTTCTGTTACCCACAATGCCCTGCAGGAGGGCTTCCCCTTGGAGCTAGTCACCAGGACATGTGATGACCAGCAGAAAAAAACTCCAAACAAAGGCTGGTGTTTATTGTTGCCCATTTTTGTATTGCTGAGAATGTTAGGCTGGTGTGATGTGGTGTAGTTATATGTGTAATACATGTGGGTCATTCAAATTACATGTAGTCAGATATACTGTACACATATAATACATATTGGGCATATTATTATAGTTACATGTATGTACTTAAAGGCAGAACTCAAAATATCATTATCAGTGAGGGTTAACTTATCATAATATCTAATAGATAACCTGACTAATTACAGGACCATAACTTAGAGCCCCATCAATGAATCAGAGAAATGAGCTGCCTTGCAACTTGGTGAAATGGTGAAATGTAGATTTAAAGAATAACTTACCTTAGTAAGGTACTTATAAGTTTGACTGGTCCGATTACCCCTGTTAGCTTGCCACTAACTAATAAAGCTAACAAAAATACTGCCTTCTTTAACGTTTCTGCATGATATGCTCACAGCCCCATGGGCTAGTTCTTATTTCTTACAACCTGTTCTTATTTCCTACAACCTGTTGTTGTTGGTGGTGTTTTTAGACCCACATTAGTATACACACACACACATACATATGGCCCCATAGATGACAAATGACAAGTTCTTTTTTCTTTTGACTCAACACTGTCTTTGTACCGCAGCTTCATAGTTTGCACTATAAAATCTATAAAAGGGGGGAAAAACATAATAAACAGAATAAGAAAAGCATGAAACATCTTAATTAAAAGGAAACCACCTCTGAGTCCAGTGCAATTTGTCCCACCCAGTACAGCTGTATTAAATTGGCTATTATTTATTTAGGTAATATTCATTCATCTAAAATGATCTCAGCAAAGGAAATTATGCATCATTACACTCCGCAAGTAGTGTCTTATTCTAGAAAGCATCAGGAATTTTGACTTTTCCATATTATTTCGAATTAAATTACATTTCAGTTCGTAAAACACTTTGTTTCACGGCACAAAGCTAATGTTTTGCATAAATTCCTTTAACAGCCGTGTGTTAATGTAGGGTTGAAGAAGTGTTAACATATGCTTAAATATCACACCCCAGTGTGTGCGAAAAGAAATCCATATGCAGGAAGACAAAGACGGGTGGTGTTGGTTTGAATCTCCTAGTGTTCCATAGGAAACCATGGCAACCAGACAGGCAGCTTGCACTCCGGCTGCCACTCAGTTCTACAACACTTTGCACCTGATCAATCACTCGGTCAGAGACGGAATTAATTACTTTTGCTTTCACACCATATATTGGACCTTTTGAATGACTGCCATAGAGCTGGTAATGATAGGGACTGCTATTAGCAAACTTAATGTAAAATGGCAATGTATCATTATGTGCATTAATAGTCCAACTATTAAAGGGCTCAGATCTTACATTTTTTGTATGTATTTTTTCCCATCTGGTTCAGGTGTGAGGCTTTTGTGTGTAACAGTAATTGCTCATTTTCATGGGACAATTTTCCAGCATCTCTTTGGTCCTTAGAATTAAATGGGATGTTTTTCTTACCGTGCTTTTAAAGACTGTATATGTGAACTCACACGGGCTCTCCTGTATTGTGACATATTCAAAAAGCAGTTTTTGGACTGAAACACCCAGTCAAAAAATATATTCAGTGAGTAAGGACGTTTTTGTGAGTATGAATCACAAAAACAATACATGCAAAATTAGCTGTTTTTACAGTTTAATTTCGTATAGGGACTCTGTGGTCTTGGGAAAAGATGTGTCATTTAGAGACTTGTAAAAGTGTTCACATGATATATTAAACTTTTTTTAAATTAACCCTCCAGCATGTAGCATCAAATGGCTGTGCCTCTGACTATTTTTCACTGGAGCATAGTGTCAGACCAGTGTGGTTTGGAATGTAAATAATTAACATATTCTAATTCTCGATGCAGCAATTCAAGTTAATGGCAATTTAGCCCTTTAGCAGGAGAGATTTCTGTTACTTTGTATTGTGAATTGTTCTGAATTTGCTCCCGTAGTGTCCTGGTCTCTTGAGTGTCCTGCACGGCGCTCACTCCATCCATCAGTTGGTCTGTCATCTGTTCGGACACAGACACAGAGTCTGACATGATTTAGTTTTGGGTCACCTGTCAAATGTAAAAAAGCATAAATATAAAGCTTTAAGTGTAAAGATGATGACGTATTGACTGCAATTATGGATCGCCATTAATTTGCTTGTTACATCAGCATGTTCGTTGTTGAACGTTACAAAACACACCGCTGTGATGGTATGTTCAAAGGAAAATAGTAAGCAACACACACATGTGAAACTGTGTGCTGAAGCAATGACATTATAGATGATATGCCATCATGTTCACATTTACATCTTTTATATTACATTTTTTTTTACATTTAACAGCCAGTCAGGCCAAACAAATGCACCTACCTAAAAAAGAGTTGAAAGAAGGTTTCTTTCCTGTCTGCCAGCCTTGATTTCGCCAGATCCGTGGCGCTGCCTAGTGTGAGGATCCGCTTGACTTCCAGAATCCAGACAAGTGGGCAGTAAATGAAGTCTCATTTAACTATTCAAATGCAGCCATGGCAGACATAATGAACGCTAGTTTATTTACATTTACCAGATGCTTTTATCCAAAGCAGTTTCCATTCTATAACTACACGGGACAGTCTTCCTGGAGCAACTTGGGGTTAAGGGTCTTGCTCAGGAACCCAGTGGTGGTATGCTGAAGATAGGATTTGAACCCATGACCCCTTGGTCCAAAGGCAAGTATCCAACCCACTAGGCCACCACCACCACTGTATTTAGTGCATATGCCACTGGTCTGAAACTACTCTCCTGAAACTACAATTGAGGTTCTGTAGCCACACAGGTGTGTTTTGCATTTTGAAAATCAAGCGACTACAGAAAATACAAGTATGAAATCCAATACAAAGTAACAAATTCTCAATTTTTTGTGTGGAACAGAGATGCACAAGCAAACAACCTATTAGGAATGGTAATAACTGTTAGAAAAATCCCCCTACTGATGCGTTAAAATAACAAAAGCATTTATTTTCAATGAAATGGCTGTGATTATTAGTGTTTAAAGGAATACTTTCGTGTCTTTCAGCACAGTCTCTGTCTCCTGCATCAGAATCACATGATCAATTACAACAGATTGTTATTTTGACATGTTTTCATGTACATCCAAAAGAACAGAACATTTATTGACTCAAACCCCCTTATTATAGACTGCAAATGCTTCACTACATGTTCACTGGCTTCTTTTCTTAGTGTGTTTCGTGTGACAGGTTTTCTGCTTTTATACTAATGCTGAAGATGTGGCAGATTCAAAGATGTGGGACTATTGCTTTAATAAGTCCTGAAGCAGTGTGTTTGAGTCAGAGAGCTGTTTGAATTATTTCAGTCTAGGGATTTTTTTGCATTAATTAACTGAACAACACAAATAGAGTAGATGAAAATGTTGAAAACACTAAAGTGTTGCTTTAATCAAGATTAGTTTAACCAGCTTTGCAGCTTTCATTGCCTTTCTTCTTTTTAAGTGTTCTTTCTAATGCAGTTTCTAATGTGGATATGGTTTATGAATAGAAAGGTTGCTGACTTCATAGCCACTCTTTCCACATAGTTCACATCTTCTTTTACAGCACAGATATGCTGGAGACAACTATCAAACTTTTGGGCGTCAATAACTTTAAATTGAGAGTGAAATTTGTGTGCTCTGGACTCCTACACTGTCAGCAGATGGAACATTCAGGTTGATTTATTAGAAATGTTATGTCATGTGTTTTCAGTCGCAAAGCAAAACAATGGAAATGCTTGACAGTAAAGTTAAAAAGCTTTTGAGCTAGAAATAGACAGCTAAAAGTGTTTAACTATTTTTAGATCAAAAAGGGTCCAAAACACAAATGTAAGCTAAAATAAGCATCTCCTGCTGCTGTCCTTTTCCCTTTCAGTCTATGTTGTTGACCTGCATAGTGTGTGTGTGTGTGTGTGTGTGTGTGTGTGTTTGTTTGTCAGACAGAAGTTGATACCCTATTGATCCCATTGATTAGGAGTTGTTTAAACACGGTA
The DNA here is from genome assembly GCA_037576975.1 of Alestes dentex. Taxonomy (NCBI): domain Eukaryota; kingdom Metazoa; phylum Chordata; class Actinopteri; order Characiformes; family Alestidae; genus Alestes; species Alestes dentex. The sequence goes on along the minus strand of JBBIGA010123852.1, from coordinate 5,225 downwards.
CATCTACATAAATAGGTGTGTGTGTGTGTGTGTGTGTGTGTGGTGAGAGGGAGGAGAGTGAGACAGAAAAGAGATAAATATGTAAGAGAGAGAGAGAGAGAGAGAGAGAGAGAGAATGCGAGAAGATAAAAACAGGGATGAAAAAGAAGACAAAAAAGAGTGTGAGAGAAAAACAGAAAGAGAGACAAAAGGGCAAGAAAACTGAGAAGGAGAGGAGCAGAAAAAGAGGGTAAAGAGGAGGGACAGTAAGAAAAACCTGAAGACAAACACAGTGCTGTGTCTGATTGCTACGGACCAGACAGCCTGTGTTGTGTCCGAGTGGAAAACATGCACCTGGTGTGTAAATATACCGAGAGGCTGTAGCTACAATCCCTTACAGAAGCAGACTACCTGATCAGTATTGATCGTTTGACCTTTGACTCATGTCCGCAAGATTAATGACCCTCTTCAGCTACAGCAGTGGGCAGAGGTAGAACAACACTCTATTGTTTAAACATCACTCTAATGTATTTTAAAGGTCCCTTATAATGGAAATGTTCTTTGTATTTTAAAATAATGGAATTTGATGCTATATGTAAACATTACAAGTTTCAAATCATACCACCCCCTCCCCCAGTCCAGGCAGAGATATATAAATATGGAAAATAAGTTCAAAACAGTTTGGAATAATTGCATTTGTGATGTCATCAAAACAATGCACGTTTGATGTACCAAAAACAATAAAAATCCTGAACTAAGACAATTTTCCAACCTGTTTTTGTTGCAAAAGTATATTTATTAGGCTGTTGTTACTGTGACAGTTCCTTTAATATTGATATATGTAAATGAACTTTGTTCTGAATGACTGTCCTTTATTGTGCCTCATTCAAAAAGCACTAGTCTACCACTACTTGAAACTATATAAAACTACTTAATTGCAAATTTCCCATTTGTGGGACCAATAAAGGGTTAACCTATCTTATCTTATCTTATCTTATCTTATAACTCCAGTGTGAAGGAGCAGTGCTTAATAGGCACAATAGGTGGCTCTGTGTAAATGCATTCATTTTTGTGTGATGTCACAGGCTGTTTTTGCAAATTAGTCTCCCTATAACAACTCAGTGGACTGGGGAGTGAATGACATGTTTTGAAACTTTTTAGCTTGATTACAAAAATACTATTAAACTTTAAAAATATTTGTTCAAAAAAGAAATCTATTTAAAAAGTGAGGAAAATTGGGTTTAATGCTCATACTTTATAAAATGCAGCTGACATGAAAGTCAAAATCTAAATTCACTTCAAACCGCCAAAGCTTTTGCAGTAGTGTGTTGTCAAGAGAGAGAAACAGAGAGAGAGAGAGAGAGAGAGAGAGAGAGAGAGAGAGAGAGATACGCACAACCATGGCAGGCTGATACAGTAGGAGTGTGTGTGTGTGTGTGTGTGTGTGTGCAGTGTATAGAGAAAGCACTGTAAGCTCCAAACACATGGATTACGCTTAAGACATGATGCTGTGAGTAGAAACACTGTGTCACGGTTTGACATGTGTGGGCCTGTTTTTTGGATACAAGACGATGTGTTTGCAAATAGTGCATTAAAGAGGAAGAGAGAATTTTGGTGTGTGAGAAAGAGAGAGAGATGTATCTTGCTTTAGTATTACTTCACCTGCTTTTTGATTTTCAGACTTCCTGCTGTTTGAGTATGTGTGTGTTCTGTGTTCTTGGGAAAACGTTAAATAAAGGTTAACCTACAGGTTTAAGAACATGTTTGAGTCTAATTTTTTATAAACTGTTACAAAAATCTTTTTGGTTTCTGAGCTTTAGTTTAAGATTATGATCTTTATATGAAAAGGTCAGAATATGACGTATATGTTTCAATGAAGCATGTGGTCACTGGATATGGTGGATATGAACTACTCACCAGAGGTTTCTGCACAGCCTTGTGGAGTCCACACCAGCTTGAGTGCTCACTGTTTTTAAAGCAAAGAGGGACATATTAAATACTAAGAAAATCTGAAATTTATGTAAAAAATTTGATTTACATTTTTACTTAAATTGTGCTGATAATCCTGTATATTTTGTAATGAAAGTTTTTAGATTATGAAAGTCAAATGACATTGCTGATTTTCACACATCTTCTATAGAGAATAAATTAGGAAAAATAAAATATAAATTGTACTGTAGCTTTTGCACCGATCACATTTCATGTTTTTTTTTTAAAAATATGTTGAATTCAGGATGTGAACTTGTTTTCACTGAAAAATAACAAATACGTAGTTTGATCAGTGCCCAAACTTTTGCATTCAATTGTATGACCTTAGGGCTGTGACAGTTACTCAATTAAAGTCAATTACTCAAGTAAAAAAATATATATGTGTTCTTGATGAATTCGCTTAGTGATTACATTGCAATTTGACTGTTATTATAAAGCCATGTTCAGCAGTCTGAACATTCTCCACAAAGGGAGCTATAAGTTGTGCATAACTCACATCAGCAGGATCTCACAAATGCATGTATTTTTGTGGTAACTGATTTCTTTGCATTTATATAGTTACTCAGTTAATTGTCTAATATACAATATTACATGAAATACTATTGTTACACTTAATGTTAAAAATTACTAATGTAATTGCCAGTGGTAGCTCTAATGTAGTTTTATATATGATATATATGGGACATAGCTGTGTGTTTGTGTTTGTGTGTGCTAACAGAACTCCAACAGGGCCTGATGGGTAGATTATGCTCCTTGCTGGTTTTGTGAAAGGCCACAATGACAGCTTACTGATGAGGGTTCTTGCAAGCATTTCTTTCTTAGAGGCAAATGCACCCTCACAGGTTTACTCTGAGCAGTTTGCACTGAGAGGTTGACACATACACTACAGTGCTCCTTATTAACTTTGAATATATATAAAGGATGTTTCAGAAATGCCTTCTAGCATCTCTGTTGCCTGTATTGGCCTGTCCATGGTCCATGAAGAAAAAAACTCAAGTGCGCTACTATTTCTCACTATGTTGGGTGGGATTTTTGCATCCTGTAAAGCTATAAAACTACGGCTACAAAACTACAAAGGAATATATTTGAGGGAGGAGTATGGGGCACTCTCTCCTCATTTGTACACAGTATTAAGAAAGTCACGATATGTCTTCCAACTGACTTAAATGGTGGGCTGAGATCCATTTCCTAAGAATGATCTTGCTTCTACATAGCAGACATCTTCTTATAGAGTGGTATAGAAGTTTTAAAGAATGCAGAGTTTAACTCCACCCCCGCTGTCTGTCATTGGAAAGGTCAATGAATCTCCTAGCCATCTGTCATGCTTACGCTGTGACAAAAACCTTTGTGTTCGGAGTGAAGCCTTTTTTTTTAAATCGCTGGCTCTCTCTCCAGTACGGGGCCCAAAATGCTAATTACTGCTCATTACCTTCACATAGATGCATATTACCATGGCTTCTTTAGAGTTATGCTCAGTTAATGACAAGCTGTTCCTAGTTAAACGTTCCTCTGATTAGGCTGTCTAAATGCTTAAAGCTGTTTTTCGTTTTTTGGGGGTTTTTTTTGGGGGGGGTGAGGGGTTCTTGCAAATCAACGAGTAATACTCACAGATATTCCACAAAATGATAGACAGAAACGAAGAGAAAAGGAGAGAAAAATGGACCTTAAACAGGCCTTTGTAAATAATACACAATAGCTGTAAACCTCTGCATAGGAATGGAGACTTACAGACACAGTTATTGTTATTTTGCTATATATCGGAAAACTTTGAGTAGTTGGTTTTGCAGTTTGCTCTTCAAACCATCTACAGAGCAGTCTGAAGCGCAGTTGTTTGTTTATTGTATGTCACTATGATTGTAGCCTTCTCCTTCAAATTCACCTCACAAATATCTTTTATAGAGATACATTGAGCACCTTCAGCAGACTACACTGGATGGTGATCCCAGGGGACCTTTGGATAAATTAACAAGCAGCAAACTAACAAAAGTAACAGCATAGTAGGAGCTGCAAGGGAGGAGTTATAACCATCTGCTGTACATATACAGTAAATGATACAGGGATGGCTTGGACTCCCATCTTGACTTAGATTCGAGAGTCATGATTTGTACCCCAGAGAAACAAGACTAAATTCAGACCTGTATCCCTTGACTTAAAACTAATCTAAGCCTCGCACACCAGAAACACAGAAGTTTCAGACTCACAATCCCAGATCCTCAAGGCTCAACTCAGACTCACATTCCATGAGACTCAAGGTGTGACTTAAGACGACTCACATTCCATAAGACTCAAGGTTTGACTCAAGACTCACATCCCAGAGGCTCAAGACTTGACTCAGACTAGCATCTCTGAAACTCAAAACTTAACTCAGACTTGCACCCCTGAGAATTGTCTTAGACTTGATTCAGAATCATATCTCAGAGACTCGACTCACATGACTTGACATGATATACCAAACCTTTGGTTGGAACATGCAGGCATTGTTGCTCTCACTGAATGCTGACGAAAATAGGAAATTCTGTTCCCTTTTTAAAAATCATTTTATTTTTATCAGGTTTATTTGAACTGAAAGTAGTATTTATTCTATATATTTATTAGGGTGACAGCGAAAAAATAAAGTCAGACTTTTGTAAGGTCTTACCCTCTAGAAATGTTCCTTTTGTAATACTTGCTAAGTGGCAAAAATTTCATAAAATAATATTAATGTTTACAGGTTCCCCAACCACCCGAAAGATTACAAACGTATTATTGTTGCGTATAGTCGATACTCTATACAAACTATAGTGAACAGAGCTGGCACAACGTAGAGTAATGTTAATTAAATTCAGCTCCACTTTAGAACATTAAATAAAATAACACAGAGTCACATTACTCTCACAATGACAATCTGTCATTGTAATCTTATTGTCAAATGTAATGCACCTGAAAAAAATTATTCTTGATATCTTGGCAGAACCGCTTCATGAAGAAGCGTCAACCTGTTGGCATTGGGATATTCTTTCCTGTGCTTCTCTACAACTTTGAGCAAATACTGTTTTTGCTCTTCCTGAGTTGTTATGGCTGAATTGAAGGCTTCAATCAGTGCTATTGTCAAATACAATTTATAGCATGGATTGTTTCAGTAGTCAATAGCCAGTAATTGTGCGTGCGTATAATTTTCAAAATTCTCTGAACTGTTACTGTAGCACAAGTACGTTTCAAACTATGTAAGTGCCAACTAGTATAATGAAATTACATTATCATCAAAAGCTTAGCATGTG